>JAECUM010004782.1:0-68924 GCA_016617855.1 Megalonaias nervosa | reverse complement strand
CTTCAGGTTTGTACACATTTAATACAATGTCCCTTTGATCAGGTACCTGGGTAAGTGATCGTTATGATTACAAAAAGATGTGGACTTGACTTCAGGTTTGTACACATTTAATACAATTTCCCTTTGATCAGGTACCTGGGTAAGTGATCGTTATGATTACAAAAAAATGTGGACTTGACTTCAGGTTTGTACACATTCAATACAATGTCCCTTTGATCAGGTACCTGGGTAAGTGATCGTTATGATTACAAAAAGATGTGGACTTGACTTCAGGTTTGTACACATTTAATACAATTTCCCTTTGATCAGGTACCTGGGTAAGTGATCGTTATGATTACAAAAAGATGTGGACTTGACTTCAGGTTTGTACACATTTAATACAATTTCCCTTTGATCAGGTACCTGGGTAAGTGATCGTTATGATTACAAAAAGATGCGGACTTGACTTCAGGTTTGTACACATTTAATACAATTTCCCTTTGATCAGGTACCTGGGTAAGTGATCGTTATGATTACAAAAAAATGCGGACTTGACTTCAGGTTTGTACACATTTAATACAATGTCCCTTTGATCAGGTACCTGGGTAAGTGATCGTTATGATTACAAAAAGATGTGGACTTGACTTCAGGTTTGTACACATTCAATACAATTTCCCTTTGATCAGGTACCTGGGTAAGTGATCGTTATGATTACAAAAAGATGTGGACTTCACTTCAGGTTTGTACACATTCAATACAATTTCCCTTTGATCAGGTACCTGGGTAAGTGATCGTTATGATTACAAAAAAATGTGGACTTGACTTCAGGTTTGTACACATTCAATACAATGTCCCTTTGATCAGGTACCTGGGTAAGTGATCGTTATGATTACAAAAAGATGTGGACTTGACTTCAGGTTTGTACACATTCAATACAATTTCCCTTTGATCAGGTACCAAGGTTTGTTCATGCCCCCTAGTGATTTAAAAAACAAAAAGCATTAAGGATATAAAAAAAAATGCACAAAACTTAGTCATTTTATTCACCGATTTATATTTCTAACCTGACTGTCGCCAAGGGGTATTTAACACTCTTGAATTATTGGTGTTTCAACACAAACAGAAGCTACTGATGTAAACAAGCCAACTGACTGCTCGCTATTTCTGGTTTCTAGAATAGTCTATTTCAGTAAAAACTGTCATCTGCATCCAATATGTTCAATGTCTAGTGTTAATATTTCTAAAACAAACTGGACAAATAAAATGGAAGAAATCTTGTATACATGTATTCAAAGAGATGTAAATCCAAAATTTACAAAATTATTGAAATTTTCTAAGAGGGTGAACTACATCACATATGTTGCTTGAAAAGAGTTGGTCTGATGGATGGAAGGATAAACTGATGAAGAAGCCACAACATACCCAATTTTTGTCAAGTCTACAAAATGCATAACTCCTAAGATCAAGTGCTTTACCTTTGTGAGTTTTAACTGACAATTATTTTCACTTGATATGTAACTATTGTTAAGGTCAATACAGTAGAACATGTCTTGGAAGACCATCCATTCTGCCAATGATCACCTCAACATTGCTTTAGGTGATCACTGCATGTCTGCTGTAGGGGAACACAGCTGTTTGTCTCAGGGATTAATGAGTTAACAGACATCTGACAGACACAAATACAAGGTCATGCTCTGTTCACATTTAGATTATAAAAAATTACTACTTTCACATTTATGAAGTGAAGAACATCACTGTCTAATAGGTTACTAAAAATGGACTGGAAATTCCAAATGTTGGTAAAAAGTGTATCATTAGTGCCTTTCAGACCTGCCAAATTTTAAGTAGATCTTGATTTTAATCCAACATTATAACGATATGCTTTTTCTTTCAGGTAGTCTTGATTTGGCTTACACGTGCATGTAATTAAGTTAAAGACTGGATGGAGTAAAGTGATTTTTCTTTTCTAACAGGCAGTCTCCAATCGCGTGCATATGTATGTTAAGAAGTGAAAGACAGAATTCTGAAACCCTGTAGTTACACCTGTTCAAGTGTGAGAGACCAGGCACGGTTATAAAAAAAATCAACAAACAAGCACATTATTGATCAGTCAGATACATTTCAGAGACAGATCTGTTCCTATCCAGTCAGGGTGATTACATCTTGTTATATAATGTAATGAAGACAGCTGGTGGGATGGAACAATGAAAAAGTACTGTAGCTGGCTGGCTGGCTTGTGGATATACATACATGCATCATGGATTCAGGATAATCTATGCTTTCACTTCTGAAATTAATTCATCGACATTGCTATCCATTGTCATGAATCTCCACATTTTACTTGCAGTGGACAGATCAAGTTTTATTTCCCCCACTGACAAGTCATTGCAATATAATGATGTAATAGTGGATATTCACCATCTTCACTAGCCAAGGTTCCGATGTGATGACCCTATCTACACCTTGGCGGATCGAACAGATATATTGGTGCTTTGTCCAGGCAACATCTATTGGATTTCATGAGTTGCCTCCCTCAGCATGTAAAGCCAACTAACCAAAAGCATGGTGCATCGTACATGGCTGAAAATGCTGGGGGCAACTGACTAAAAAGGATACTCTGGACACTTAACATCGAAAATATGACTATGTACCAATAGGGAAGCCATTGCAGATGTATTTAAATGAAAGGTATTTGTTCAAACACGGACTGGCACTGGAAAATTGCTTACTTATCAGTCCATTCCAGTTGTGTTCACCGCTTGTCTCAATCATGTAGGAACAGTGTTCAAATTTAAACAACAATTTTGACTGGATGCGGTGACTTGCTGTCGCATCCAATGAAATTTGCAGACCTGAAGCACAGAAATATTGACTATGCCAAGGTGTAGATAGGATAATTATATCGGAACCTTGGCTAGCAAAGATGGACATTCACTACACTGTGTGAACTTTTGTGCTGAATGAACTCCAGTAGAAAGTGCAGAATGCAATTTAAGCTGTATGTAATACCTTTCAAATTCAAAGACTTTGCTACTAAAATGCACAGTCCGAGATGAAAGACAAATTTCCCATCAGAATATTTACTGAGCTGCCAACCCTCCAGACTCGCAATTAGTGAAAAGAGGGATAAAAATTAGTGAATTTTGAACACAAATTAGTGAAAAATTGTACCATGACACTAGCTCCATCCACTTCGATGGTCAGTACTGCATTATATGAAAATCCCGAAATAAAACTAAAACATATTACTTACACTTATTACAAGTACAAATTTATTTGCAGCCAAATTTACTGATATACACAAACTTCACGTTATTTGTCACGATATAATGCTGTGGCAGACTTGAACTTTGTCCTTTGCAAATTTTCAGCACCTAAGGAGGCACTTAAGGTTTGCCTTATTTTTCCTTACAATAGGAAATACTCTTTCACTCTCACTGTTGCTGATCTCCAGCTGAGAAAGGTAGGTTATATTAACAAGAAAACTCACAATGTTTCAGCATTGGTAGCTTGCAGGACTTGAGTTGGTGGCTTAAAGTATTCCAGAGCTGTAATCTGCAGTGATCTTCATTTTTCCAATATCAATGTGCTTTTTTGCAAGCTGTGTGCATTTTCACATCATTCTGCCACATGCCCACAGGGGCTCCTATCGTTGCTTACAATTTATCTGTCATACATGCACTATATAATATTATTATTATATAGTACATGTATGATATGTAAACTGTAAGCAACGGTATGAGCCTCCATGCACATTACCAATTCTAAACTTCGTGGCATACTACTGTACAAAAAGCATGATGTACATCGATGTTTGATGGCTGAATGCAAAGCAAATTTTTGGTGTACTCCAATCTATATTTCACTTTTTTGTGGAATACATATCTTTTTCCATCGAGGTGAAAACATTTCAACTGTTGTGTAGCTTAATTACGAAATGGTATTAATCCACAAGATGAAATGTCAAACAATTAACAATTAGTGGTGTCAGCACATGAGTGGAAAAATATGAACTCGAGCAAATTATGATACATGCTAATCTTTCAATACCTCAGAAATTCCTACACTTAAAAAGGCTGTCTTCATTTGGTGTTTGTTTAAAAAAAATTACAGTTGCTACAAGTATGTAAATGTACTATTTAAAAATAAATCAGTTGGGCCCCCGTTTTCTTCACAAGCATTCGTAAAAACTTCTGTTCTAAATACAGACTAAATACTTTACAATGCTTGCTTCAGGGCCAACTGTAACAACTGAATATAATTCTACTAACATCGCAACTAGCAATACAGGACTGTTATAGGTATGAGTCACCACCGCTGCTATTTTGACTTGCACTTAGTGGGATAAAATTTATTTTATTCATGGTTTAAGTCGATTGATAATTCTGGAATTCATGATTTTTTTTGCATGTGATGTGAATCCGCCAATCACTGTTTCAAGTCATGAAATTCATGCCAAAATCGTGAGGGTTGGCAGGTGCTTCACCAAGTATACAAAGTGAAATGGTATGATTTTTTTTAACCATGGCTGAAAGAGAGATTCTGCATAGGAAGTAAAAAAAAGAAATTGCAAACAAGTATTAGTGGGTTAATAGCACAGTAACGATGCAGCTTGTTCAATCTGTAACATGACTGCATGGATTATCCAACTGAAAAAGAATAAGAGAACTCTTATGCTGTTTTTTCATTCTCCCCCAACTCCCAATCTGATTAAAATCAGTTCTCCACTGTCCTGTGTGAAGTTCTGACAGCAACCGCTTAGGAGTCATGTTCAGGTGACCTTTGAGTTAGCCAATGGAATTGCAGCTTTCACAAATTTTAAAGTGAATCAAATCGATAGGCACACACTGATGCTTTTCAGCCATACTGCTCAGTCTCCCCAACGTGAAGCTATAAGGCTTCATCTGATTGGCTGATAAAATTAGCAATAATGGTAATACCATAGGTTACAAGAACATGACCCCTAAACAGTCACTGTCAGATCTTCACCCAGGACAGTGGAGATCTAAATTTAATCAGACTGCATTCCCCTAGTCACTTACGATTCTCAATAGATTTCAAGACATTTTTTTCATTTGTGATCTCATTGCTGGGATTGTTCCTTCTGGAAGCAAACTGATGCTTAAGAATTCTTACAATGTTGGGAAAATTATTCTCATTCTCAGAATTGTTACTAACTTTCGGTTTCATTGAAGTCCAAGGCAGTAATGATCATCACTAATTGCATGTCATTCAAGACTGAGACAGACAAGAAAATAAACTTCTTTGAACCAATGTGATTTATCAGTTCAAAATTACAACTAATACAACAAAATTATTTGATTGCATTATTCAGTCTCAAGTAATTCCAAAGCAAAAAATGAATCTCTGAGTGTAATGACCAGTAAGTCCATACCCAACGATACATCAATTAAAACACATGAATTTTCAGAATGAAATTAATGTTAAAGATGGTCCACTTACCATTAACATGAAACCTATTTTCCAGTTTTGTCTCAATTATTACAATTAGATGGGCAATCAAACAATACTGATATCTGATTAAAAGTTAATCCAATCAAGTCACAATTAATGCCCTCTTCATCCATCATACATGTTGTAAATAATTTCTAAGCAATGTAACCGTGATTCAGTTATTCCCATCCATGATCATGATCGATATTACAAAGGTGCAACATTATTGGCCAATAAGGTTCAAACAGTAGTCTAGCATGTCAATCAATGACGCATGTCACTTTTTTTATGGATAGCACACAATTGTAAGGGAATTATGTCAGAAGTAAATCAAAGGTAATCAAGACTGTGCTCTGACCCATATCAACATGTTACCAAACCATACAGGCTAGAATTTCCAAGCATCAGAAATGGGTAAAATTGTACATGTCGACAAGAACCACGTCATGTTGCTGACTACGTCCCCACATAATGAAACATATGTGATGATAACCAAGATATAATTCCTAGTTCTGCCTCCACAAAGCTGCCAACCCTCCAGACTCACAATTAGTGAAAAGTGGGATAAAAATTAGTGAATTTTGAACGCAATTTGTGAAAAATTATATTATGACACTAACTCCATTCACTTTATATTATTTACACTGATTACATGTACTACTTTATTTGCAGCCAAATTTACCGATATACACAAACTTCATGCTATTTGTCATGATATGATGTTGTGGCAGTCTTGAACTTCCTCAATCAGGCTATGGTAAATTTGTTTTCAAAACAGTTCAGGCTTCTTGCCTGCTGCTTAATCTTCTTGACTAATATTGTTGCAAATTTTCAGCACCTAAGGAGGCACTAAAGTTTCTCTCATTTTTCCTCACAATAGGAAATCTTTCACTGTCACTGTTGCTGATCTCCATCTGAGAAAGACAGGTTATGTTCAACAAGAAAGCTCACAAGCAATGCTTCAGCATTCAATTTGGTAGCTTGCAGGACTTGAGTAGGTGGATTAAAGTACTCCAAAACTGAAATCTGCTGCGAGCGCTATAGCAGTGTGCTTTTTCACATTGTTCTGCCATATGCCCACTGAGGCTCATATCATTGCTTACAATATTATATAATAATATTACTACATGGTACATGTATGGCAGGTAAATTGTAAGCAACAATACCAGCCCATGTGCACATTCACAGTTGTAAAATTCGCAGCACACTATGCAAAAAAGCATAACGTACATCGATGTTTGATGGCTGAATGCTATGCCAAATTTTTGTGTACTCCAATCTAGACTTCACTTTTTGTGGAATACAAATCATTTTCCTTGAAGGTAAACACATTTTAACTGCATTGTAGCTTAATTACAAAATGATATTAATCCTGAAGATGCAATGTCGAATGGTGAACGATTAGTGGTGTCTGCACATGTGCAGAAAACTGAACTCGAGCAAATTACGATATAGGCTAATCTTTCAATCTAAAAAATTCCAACACTCAAAAAGCTGTCTTCATGTAGTTTCCCAACCTCTATGCGCTTTTTGCTACCAATGTGCTTCCTCACAACATCCCTGTCACCATGCACAATGCTAAAATTTGTGGCACACTGTATGCATGATGTATATCAGTATATTCCAAACTTCACTTTTTTGTGTACTACATTTCTTTTTCCTTGGTGGTGAAGATGTTTTCAAGATGCAATACCGTACAGTAGTTCAAATCAGTGTTGGCGGCGCATACATGGAGAAAATTTCCGGCTAGGCCCCATTTTTATTTCAAAAGCTTTTGTAAAACTACTCGTATATATAGCTTAAAATACGCTAAAATGCCTGCTACCAGGCCAACTGTACTAATCGGCTATGGTTCTACTAATGTCGTGACTAGCAGTACCGGACCGTTTCGGCAACTGCCGATACCACGACTAACACTTAATGGTAAAATTTAAAATAATTGAGAATTGGGGAATTCATGAATTTTTTTGCAGGCAGCATGAACCCATGAATTGTTGTAGAAAGTCATGAAATTCACACCAAAATTGTGAGGGTTGGCAGCTATGCCTCCACATCAAAGAAACATGTACATGCAAACCATTTTCTCCAAGAACTGAGGAGGAAGACAGACATGTTTACATTTACTGCAAACCTTACAACGACTCTACTAAGCATACACTATTGTATTCTTTTATGAGCTGCTAAAAAAATATATTAATGATTACTGGTTTCGTCAGCTGACAAGATTAATATTGCCAAATTTAAGGGTGAACATCATTAAAAGGAACAAACTATAATCACTTTAAACATTTGTGGTACAAGTTAAACTTGTTTACAGCAGATGCCAATACAACTTCATTTGGCAGAGTACAATCCTGTCCACATCACACGTACTGCAAAACTGTTTCCAAATGCCAAGTGAACATTTCAGTTACTAACTTCTAACATCTGACTCATTATCCTTCTTAAAACTTTGGTGAGAATACAAAAAAGACTCATTAAATCATAGTTTATCACTTAGACCTATGGCAATAATGTGAAATTGCTGAAATCATTTCCATAATCATTCTAATTGCTTTAAATCTTTGGGAACAAAACTATGTTTAGTTGTTTTGGGGTTTAATGCCATTTCTCAGTGCAAGATATGCTACATATGGTGGCCAGTAAAACTGATGGAGGAAGTACAAGGGAAAACCCCTTAAGAAGAACCACAACCCACTGGAAGCGACAGGTGGTTTTCTCATATACCCAGATTGTCCGAGCCCAAGACTCAAACCCACAGATAGTGGTGAGATGGTAGTGATCGGCGAATACAAGCACTCATCTGCCTGGGGACCCGCAAAGGTAAGTCTAGAGTCACTTAAACAAAGGACATCAAACAGAATTAAAAGCAATAATAATCAAATGTTAAATGCTTAAAGATATACGTATACACAGGACAGAACAAAAGGTGAGACAAGTTAGTTAATGCTGATGGAAATAAAAGTTGTCATATTGCAAAAGTAGTTATTTTTTCTATGATGTGCATCGTATCAGTACCTTTTGAAACTGAACTGAATACTACACCTCTACATTGACAACTCATGAACCCAATTATAATGCAGGGGCAGGCATGCAACCACTTTTCTGATTTTTGAAAACATCAAAAGAATGGACCATTGTGTGTTGTGTGAAGAAAATTGTTATCAAAACTGGTAAATGAAACTTTGAAAGATCACTTGTTATATTGTTAAAAACAGCTGTTTCTACTGGATATTTTAATCAACAACATGAAATTCTCAATTTTTAATGAGGAGTCTTATGTTTTGTTACATTTTATTTCAAAAAGAGTTCTCAGTATATTGTAGTTAACAACAGTCTAAAGTTTCAATGAAAATGGCACTAATGCCTACCGGTGGCAATGCTTTAAGAAATAAAAACCCAGTAAACAAGTTCTGTCACCCAACATTTATTTTAGTTCTTTCCTTCAATTTGGTTTCTGTGTAAATGATAAAGTGTCATATGCCTTCTTGTATTGAAATATGAAAAATGTCAATCAACTATAACAGCTGTGTCCACAGCTCTAAGAACCTAATCCTGCACCCCGTTTTGATCTCAAATCTGCCCAAGTATTTGTTGTACTGTTAACACTCAATTAACAGCAGATATGCTTAGTATTATCACATTATGTACCAAATCAAATAAAGCAGTGAAATAAATAAAAAAGTTTAAGGCATGCAAATCCTACCTGTTTAAATACTAGCGGTCATAGTCGTTGGTCATGTAAACTTATTTAAATGACCACTCAAACATTTATAAATATTATTTGGTAAGTGACATAATTATCTTGGTGTTATGACTCTAAAATATGTTCAAAAAATAAGTTGTTGCTGTTGTTGTACGGTTTAATGCCATTTTTCAGTACAAGATAGGGTATACATGGTGGCCAGTTTTAATGGTGGAGGATGAACAAGGAAAAAAAAAACCAAGAAGAACCACCGACCCACGAGAAGCTACTGGCATGCTTTCTCACGTACCCTCATCAGCCGAGCCTGAGATTTGAACCCATGCAGACAGAGGTGAGATGGCAGAGATCCGTAATGTTGAGCACTTTTAACCACTTGGGGCCCCCCTTAAAATAAGTAACAGAAAAGAGCAAAACCCAAAAAGTTTTCTAAAATTCAACAAGTAAAATTTATTTCCCTTGAAAATACATAGTGAAAATTTAAAAAGAACTTACAGTATTGTGAATTAAACTCAAAACAGTCAAAAAATTCCATTACAAGTGAGCATTTTTGAATGAGGATCATTGGTGTCAACGCTTAGAAGTCCTTTTTCCCAGGATGTTTGTGCAAAACTAGGTACAAGTCACTCTAACCGTTTTTCATAAGATGAACTGTTGATGGATGATGGACGATGCATGAAGGGCTATACCATAAGCTCATTGACTTGGCCTTACAGCTTGGTCAGCTAAAAATAAAGTGGATATATTCTGCATTCTGAATTTCATGTACACTACAGATGCTATTCAGTGGTCCAGCTAAAAATAGAAAGTGAAATAAATGAGCCCCTTGCCTACAATGACATACTTTAATAATTACTTGGTCTTTAAATGAAGAAATAAAACTACAGGAATGAACTACTTTCAAAATATCATTCTTGTAACACACATAGGTGACAACTGGAAAACTTCCATACAACACAACTTGCAGGTAGAGGGAGGGGCAGGATGAAATTTAAAGAAAACTGAAAATAAGGTGACAACTTCATCAACTTGTACAATGGCAAGTTTTCCTCTGATATGGATCTAGTGTGTAGCAATTAGTCAATGACTGATTAAAACTGAAAACATGAAACTTCAACAGAACAAACATTCAGCAATAAAGTAATGACTGAACAAACAAAACTGCAACCAGTAACTGAAATTTAAAGACTTCATGAAAGCTCTTTAACTTCTGGATGGGCAAATTTTTTCTAATAAGCCATGAATATTGTAGCTTCCAGCGCCCAGGCAGTTCCCGAAGTGCAGTGATTCATCCCTGAATTATGCACACTTTATTATCATCACACATGGGTAAAACGTATAACTGAAAAATGTGGCTCATTGTGTCTACACTGGAATAAACCTGAATTTCGTCAAAGTCCCATTGGCAACCGGCCGCCCTGACAAGGTATTTTCGTTCAACATAGTGAAATGCAGAGGTCGAGCCCTGATCAGCTGTTTGCCGCAGCTTAATAAAATACATGAACGTTCGTCTGAGCAAGTAGACGAGTTATATTTAGCACAACCGGGTCTCGTACCGGTCACACACGGTGGCAATGATGAACGTGCTGAAAAAAGTGATTAAATATTTGGGATTTGTTGTTTGTTAGCTATTAAAAAATACAATCAAGAAAATAAATTAAGGAAACGGCAAAAATTATCATGAAACACTGGAATATTAACAATAAAAAATGGGATAGTCTTCAAGCAGGGACCTTAATGCTAAGTCATCGTTTTTTTCCCTAATGTTCCCTTTAACTCTCTCGCATAAGAAAAAGGATTTTCTTTTCAAACATGAATCGAATATGAAGAAAAACTTCACTTACCACTGTCTGGATCTGTATAGATGTTGTGACACTCCTTTAAAATCTTTTCATTCACTGTCTGAGTTGCCGAGTCGGCAGCATTTGCAGACGTTTTCTGTCTGACTTTACCAGACATCTTTCCTTCACCCTTCTGTCAAATGTGGATTGGTTCTGCACCTCGAAAGGGGAAAGCGGATTCTAAAAATTACCAATGACATTTGATAGCAATAACGGGACTGGAAAAGACAGTTAGTACAATCTCTATGAAATATATGATATAAATAATCATACCAAATTTGTTTTATTTTAACAACATTACAAATACCGAATTTTATAGCTTTCTTGAATTGGAACATATCAATCAATCCCTTTCGAACATCAGACTTAAAGTTCAGCGACCTCTACTTCCGTCAGCTGATCGAAGCCTGATCATATAATTGACTAAGATTAACCGATACAAATTTATTTTTTCTATGTAACTAGTCAGTATTTTGTTTTAAAAATGCCTTTGGTAAATCATTATGAACGATTTTAAGCATTCTAATTACTCAAAACACGTGCTTACCGCATGATTCGTCAGCTAGGTGCTCGCCGGTAATATTAACCAATAAAAAAAATAGTGAAGCTCTGCCCGCAGAATTGAATCAATAAATATGGCTTCCTTAGTGGCCGACTATGGAAGCGATGAAGATTCTGCAGATGACGAGGAAATATATGCATACAAAACAATTTGTAAGTCATTTAGCAGAAATAAGAACACTTTCTGATATCGATGTTACATCAAACTGCGATACATATACTTTACACATGCATCTGTCAGACTATTTTAATCATAAGTTAGAGAGATACCAGTTTTCAATAGGCACTTATTTTCGTACATGACCTTTTCCATACGTTACTAATTACTACTGTGCAAACATAAAATGAAGTTTTAATTGTCATACGTACATCTTAAGCTGTGCGTATTTTGTTATTACATTTCCATCAGTCCATTAAGATTGCTTTTCATGCCTTTAAGTTTGTAACAACTCGATAGCTCTCGTGAATCCGTGCGATAGTGTTTTCTTTATATCGTGACACAGTTAAATTGGCGCACATACATACATACATACATACCTGCATGCATACATCTATACATCCATCCATCCATCATCCACACATACATACATACATACATACGTACATATTGTAATAGAGATTTTTGTTTACAATCCCACAGGATCACCATAATAAACTGTTATAGTTCCTGCTAAAGTCAAACAAGGCAGCTAAGTTTCTATTTCAACATTTATTATTTAATAGCATCAGTTCAAACAGTAACAACCATATTTCACCAACAAGACTCACGCAAATATGAAAGTTCATAAAAATCTATTGTTAAAAAATTTGATCTGCTTCTAAGGAACCAACTTTCTGATTTGATTTTGTGTATCCCTATGCCATTATGTGTATCCCTATGCCATTATGTGTAGGGAGCTTGCATTGTTTGATTTTGTGTATCCCTATGCCATTATGTGTAAGGAGCTTGCATTGTTTGATTTTGTGTATCCCTATGCCATTATGTGTAGGGAGCTTGCATTATTTGATTTTGTGTATCCCTATGCCATTATGTGTAGGGAGCTTGCATTGTTTGATTTTGTGTATCCCTATGCCATTATGTGTAAGGAGCTTGCATTGTTTGATTTTGTGTATCCCTATGCCATTATGTGTAGGGAGCTTGAATTGTTTGATTTTGTGTATCCCTATGCCGTTATGTGTAGGGAGCTTGCATTGTTTGATTCAAGAGATGGTTTGTCAGGGTTTTTTTTATGCCCATCAGTGTATGAAGTACCCAGTGCTCTTCTTTCTTTCTCAGAATATGCCTTGCAGAAAGTGCAGATCACAACCATTCTTTAGTCTAACTTTACCCATTCTTTCATTTGACCAGAATTTCTGGTACTTTCTTAGTCTCCTCTCTTGATCATATTTTCCTTCACTCTTTTTATCTCTCTCTCTCTCTCTCTCTCTCTCTCTCTCTCTCTCTCTCACTTGCGGTCATCAAAGTTTTGCAGTTTCTCTGACAACTGTGCACTTTGTAAGTGTTTATATATATTTACAATTGTCACCACATAGTGCATTGAATACAGTACAGCTCACTCATTTTTTGGATTCCCCATGCCATGTGGTTAGGGTGGAGAGAGACTGAATGGACAAAAAATCTCCACCATCTCTCCACATGTCTTCATGGAGTTGCATCCAATAACCTCATGGAGTGGACATGGTTTACAGTTTATGACCCCTGCAAGCATCCACTAATGGGTTCAGAGAAAGAGAGAGACTAACCAGTTTATCTACATCATGATCATTTGTGTCTTTATTTAATTAAACTTTACTATTTTGTATTAATTTGTAAAAGCAGGAAGTTTTGTTTAAAAATCACAAATGGTTGCATAAAATCATCCTAGGTTGTTGTTGTTATTGTTGTTTTAGGGTTTAACACCATTTTAGCACAAGAGAGTCTATACATGGCAGCCAGTATAAATGGTGGAGGAGGAACCCGGGAAAACCCCGGTAAGAACCACCAACCCACGAGAAGCTACTGGAAAGCTTTCTCACATACCCACATTGGCCAAACCTGAGACTTGAACCCACACAGACAGTGGTGAGATGGCAATGATCTGTAACAGTGAGTGCTTTAGACCACTTGGACACTCAGGGCCCCATCATCCTAGGTACATGTAGTTCCACAATTGTGGAATTGCTTCAGTACTTGTTTGGAGACATAGGCCTGGGGCAAGTGGCTACAAAAGAAAAATCACATGCCCTATCTTAAATTCCCCCCACCCAATAAGGCCATATTTTGTACACACCCACCCCTTCTGGAAAAATTAAATGACCTGCGCCTTATACTAGTGATTTTGTTCACAAGATTTGTCACATTCTGCTGAAGAAACCTTCACAGCTAATGAGATTTCTAACAATTTCACAATTTCTGCATTCGCAGGTGGTGACTGCTAAACAATTATGTCATACACTTCTGTTCTTTTGATCTCCAACTGTACAACTTCAGCATTGCCATCAGGTCAGTGTGTATTTCATCACAATTTGCTGGAGCGGTTTTATTTCTAAATGCTGCAGAAATCTCATTGTTTCTAAATCAAAGTTGAAAATAGGACTGAAATCAGAGAGGCTTTGCTCTTTTTTATGTCAATAAGTAAAAATAATAGCTTAAAGTTTTATAAATAGTTTGCATGGTAGTACTGGGAATGTGTTACAGTTACAGATAACATTCACTACAAATCAATAAAATCAGCAGCTACCAACTCTTTGAAATAAAAGGATTAAAATATTAAATGTAATGATCTTACTTCAGAATCAGTCTTACTGTTGTGATCAGTTTTTTGTTTGAGTGAATTTATTTATTCAAATTAATGTTCACTGGAATTGCAAAGAGCCCAAGAATATTCTTGGAATGGAACATTAATTTGGTAGTGAAGTGAATTCAGACAAGGATATTTTGGATTTTAGTAATGTGATACCTCAAAAGACTTTGCAAATGATCACACTCCAGGCATTTGGCGCATCAGCATGTTTGAGACCACAGGCACACCAACACATTCAGCATTGGAACTTATTTGGAACACTACTGGAATTCAATTGGAACTTTCAGGTCCACAGAATGCCAGCATGTTATGTAATGTATCATACCATACCCTGAGAGGTCCACAGTGCCATCATATAATGTACTGTACATATATCACACCTTATCCTAACAGATCCAGCATGTTATGTAATGTATCACATCATCATACATAGACAGGTCCACAGAGTGGCAACACATTATGTGATATATCACACCATACCCAGACAGGTCTACATAGTGCCATCATGTTATGTAATGTATCACACCATATCCAGACAGGTCTACAGAGTGCCATCATGTTTGTAATGTATCACACCATATCCAGACAGATCCAAAGAGAGTGCCATCATATTATGTAATGTATCACACCATACCCAGACAGGTCCATGATGTCATCGTATAATGTAAATATATCACACCATATCCTGACAGATCCAGAGTGCCATCATGTTATGTAATGTATCACACCTTATCCAGACAGGTTCACAGAGTGCCATCATGTTATGTAATGTATCACACCATATCCAGACAGGTCAGTTAACTGAACAAAATATTATTCATGTTGGCACTATAAGACTGTGCAGGGAGCACAAACATATGGCTTCATTGATGCAGTTACCAGATTAAATTGATGCATATTAAATGAAAAATATTTAAAACATGATTACAATTTTCATAATTAATTTTTGTGTGCAAAGAACCATGCATTGTTAAATACATATTTAAGAACAATAGCAACTGAATAGTGTTAATAGAGTATATGCATCTGTAATAGTAATTCAGTCAAAAATGTGTACAAAGAAGCATAATTTCTGAATTGACCAAGCTAAATTCCATTTGAATCCAAATACATAATTTTTTGCTAACATATCACTCATGCTGACTTGTAGATTACTGTATTTTCAGAAACATTCTTATACTGTATGATGGATGTGTATAAATGGACTGATTTTTGATCAAACAATTGAATGTCCAAATCCATTATTTGGAGTTTGTGACTTCTATTTAGGTATTTCATATGTTATTTAACTGAAATTAGTGCATGGGTACTTACTTCATTATTATGTACTTGAGATGAACATAGCCACAGGTGTGAAACTACCTAGTCAGCAAAGTTTGTGAGTAAACTGCTGATCTGTCCATTTATAAACAATTTTTGTGCTTCCACAAGATAATTGGACTGGAAAATGTTTGATTGTGGGTATCTGTATATTGACAGGATCTAGATGAAAGTTCAATATTCGGCCTTTGTTGTCTTATAAAGTAGTTCAGTGTTTTGCTTTGTGTTGTCACTTAAAGGACGTCAATGTTTGGCTTTCTGTGTTGTCATTTAATAGAGTTCAGTGTTCAGCCTTCTGTGATGTCACTTAAAGGAGTTCATTGTTCGACTATCTGTTGTCTCTTAAAGGAGTTCAATATTTGGCCTTCTGTGTTGTCTCTTTAAGGAGTTCAGTGTTTGGCCTTCTGTGTTGCCATTTAAAGGAGTTCATTGTTTAGCCTTCTGTGTGGTCATTTAAAGGAGTTCAATGCTTGGCTCTCTGTGTCGTCACTTAAAGGAGTTCATTGTTTGGATTTCTGTGTCATTTACAAGAGTTCAGTTTTCAGCCTCCTGTGTTGTCATTTAAAGGAGTTCAGTCTTTGGTCTTCTGTGTTGTCATTTAAAGGAGTTCAATATTCAGCCTTCTATGTTGTTATTTAAAGGAGTTCATTGTTTGGTTCCTTTCTATGTTGTTATTTAAAGAGTTCATTGTTTGGCCTTCTGTGTTGTCATGTAAAGGAGTTCAGTATTAGGCTTTCTGTGTTGTTATTTAAATGAGTTCATTGTTTTGGCTTTCTATGTTGTCAGTTACATGAATTTATTGTTTTGGCTTTTTGTGTTGTCAGTTACACAAGTTCAGTTTTTGGTTTTCATTGTCATCATTTGAAGGAGCTACAGCCTGTTTTCCTATCCTCCAAATTTTGTTAGTCACAGTCTGATTTTACCAAGGATACTTGGATGTCATCCAAATTTGCTATTCAGCTTAGTATTGATGAGATCTTTGTTTGATTTTTATCATTCCACAACATCATTTACAGGATTTGTGCCTTCTGGTTGCCAGTCCTCCTATACCTGGTTTCCTCAACTTTACCAAGGTTTATTTGATTTCCATCAGATTTGGCATGTAGCTTTGTATTGATCCAATTTTGCATGAATTGTTACTTCCACTTTACAAGTTATCAATTACAGGATTTATGTTTCCTGATTGTACATCTTCCAGGCTTTGCTTTCCACAACATAACTTTACCAAAGTTTGAAAATTTGAAGCAGATTTTGGTTTTGGCTTATATTGATTAGCCCTTGAAGTTCCATTAAGTTCCTATATTTAAGCACTACCAAGCAAATTGCAGTTAGCACAGTAATTGTCTTTGCACCCATTCCTACCATGTATATTTGTTCATATGCTAGTCCAACTGCAAATCGTACAGGCTCAGGTCAGCCATAACATGAAGTGCCAGTAGACCTGGGTCTGTGCAGTTTGTTAGGAATAATTAGTAGAACAAAGAACATATGCCCAGATCTGCATGTGCATCATGCGATGGCAGATCAGGATATATCTTGTTTGCAGTTGAACTGGATCTATGAGTGAGTATATATGGTAACATCTCAGATTGTAGATGACATGATATTTTATGCATCTTGAAGATGCACGTCAGTAATGTGGTGTCAGAATCGGAGTTACTAGATAATTATAGCATGTTAATTTCATTGTACCATAATATATCACTCAACAAAAATTGTCAGTGATTAGCACCAAGATCTTATTATTTATTATTATTATTATTATCATTATTATTATTATTATTATTACAATCTTAAAGATGCTTTTTACCTTCCATAATATACTTAAAAAGAAACAATTTGCCTCAGTACTCTGGGTTGTTAAAAACCAGTATCATTGTAACATTTAGCAAAAAGGCACATTACATTCTTTACCTGTGCAAATAGCATGTGTGCATTCTTTACCTGTGCAAATGGCATGTGTGCATTCTTTACCTGTGCAAATGGCATGTGTGCATTCTTTTGCCAGTGCAAAGGGCATGTGTGCATTCTTTACCTGTGCAAAGGGCATGTGTGCATTCTTTACCTGTGCAAAGGGCATGTGTGCATTCTTTGCCACTGTATCTTCATAGGCCTGATGATAATATTCTACGGTCCTGCCTGGTATCCCACGAACTTGCATCAGATCACCTCTGCATTATATGCCATCTTGACATATCAGTCCATAACCCTCCACCTCTATTTGCTACTAAGAGAAACTTCCGTATGATAAATAGAACCCAACTAATGCATGACATCCAAGCAAACCTAACAACTTCCTTACCTCCTACAGCGGAACAACTTGATAACTGCCTGCATTCATTGCTTGATAAACATGCCCCAGCAACCAAGTGCAGAGTATCAATTCAAATGTGTGCTACGTGGTATAGCAGTGTTAGGGACCAGCTTCACACTGCTAAAAGAGACCGCCGTAAAGCTGAGAGGCTTTGGCTTTCCACCAGACTCACTATTCATAAGCAAATATATGAAGCCGCTAAGAAGAACATCACAAACATAATCCATGCTGTGAAATCAGCCCACTACAGTACTAAGATCATGGAAAGTTCCAGCTGCAAAGAGCTTTTCGAGATTACTAAAAAGCTAATATCAAGGAACAAATGTACACTACTTCCAACTACCTTCTCTCCAGTCGACCTTCCGGACCTGTTTGCAAATTTCTTCCGTGACAAAGTACAAACCATTAGAGATAAGCTTGACAACACATTTTCAGTTGACTCGTTGTCACCATACAGTTGCGATACAGTATTTCAGCGGCAACCATTAGCAGCATTTGAACCTGTCTCTATGGATTTTGTATGTACAATCGTGATGAAGAGTGCACCAAAGTCGTGAACTTGATCCAATTCCAACATCACTGCTGCTTGAGTGCTTAGATCTAATATTACCTTCACTAACTGATGTTATTAATACCTCTCTCTCAGCAACACCAACATTAAATTCACACAGTCAGTATGAAACCTAGATGTTACTCTCGACTGTACTCTCACATTGCACCAACATGTCTTGAACATATGCAGAGCTGCATATCTTGAGCTGAGACGCATCAGCTCCATTCGCAAATATCTTTCAGTTGATGCCACTAAAATACTTGTGTGTTCCTTAGTACTTTCAAGACTTGACTATTGTAACTCAATTCTGTCTGGTTCATCTCAATATCTACTCCAGAAACATCAAAAAGTTCAAAACACAGCTGCTCGGATCATCCTTAGAGTACCATGATCAGAGCACACCTCCCCCCTGCTCTGTACCCTACACTGGCTATCCATTCGATCCAGAATCAAACACAAAATTTGTTCTCTGTGCTACGTTTCACTGACGGGCTCCAGTCCAACATACCTATCTGACCTCACTCATGTGTACACACCAGCAAGATACTTATGCTCCTCTTCTGACACTCGTATTCTCATTATTCCCATTATGAAAATGAAATCATATGGACAACGCTCTTTTGCATACCAGGGCCCAGCAATGTGGAACGAATTGCCCACCGAACTTAGACGCAAAGACACAGTGATCTCATTCAAGAGCGCTCTTAAAACCCACCTATTTCAACTGCAAGAACAAACTTAAAGACCTAATAATGTTTCCTACATTAAATATTTCAGCATATTTTATGTTTACTAATTTCATGGTGTTTGTTTTTTGTAATCATATCATTATATATGGACTTTTTAATGTTGTAGGTGTTGTCTAATGTTTTAAAGCGCTTAGAGCTTCTAAAGATCAGGTGCTTTACAAAGTCCTCATTCTTATTATTATTATTATTATTATTATTATTATGTGCATTCTTTGCCAATGCAAAGGGCATGTGTGCATTCTTTGCCAGTGCAAAGGCACATGTGTATTCTTTGCCTGTGTAAAGGGCATGTGTGCATTCTTTACCTGTGCAAAGAACATGTGTACATTCTTTACTTGTGCAGAAGGCATGTGTGCATTCTTTACCTGTGCAAAGGGCATGTGTGCATTCTTTGCCAATGCAAAGGGAATGTGTGCATTTTTTGTCTTTGCAAAGGGAGTTTGTATCTTGCATAGAATATTAATCCCTTAGATGAAAATCAAGAACTTTTCAAGTCGTAAAGTTGTTTGAGGAAATATTATACTTCTCAGCCTTTGACTGTTGGGTTTTTCTTAGACCTGAATTCACTGCTGAAATACACAGTAAATCTTGACAAACCAGAAATGGAAGTTTTCTTGGTAAGACTTGCTGTAAGAATACTACATGTTACCATAGAAATAAATAGACTGTATTAGAATACTACATGTTATCATAGAAATAACAAGACTCTATTAGAACACTACATGTTACCACAGAAATAAAAAGACTATTAGAGTACTACATGTTACCATAGAGTACTACATGTTACCATAGAAATAAATAGACTCTATTGGAATGCTACATGTTATCATAGAAATAAATAGACTCTATTGGAATACTACATGTTATCACAGAAATAAAAGGTGTCTATTAGAATACTACCTGTTACCATAAAAATAAAAAAGACTATTAGAATACTACCTGTTATCATAGAAATAAAAAGACTCTATTAGAATACTACATGTTATCATAGAAATAAAAAGACTGTTAGAACACTACTTGTTACCACAGAAATAAAAAGACTATTAGAGTACTACATGTTACCATAGAAATAAATAGACTCTATTGGAATACTACATGTTTTCATAGAAATAAAAAGACTATTAGAATACTACATGTTTTCATAGAAATAAATAGACTCTATTGGAATACTACATGTTTTCATAGAAATAAAAAGACTCTGTTAGAATACTACATGTTTTCATAGAAATAAAAAGACTATTAGAATACTACATGTTTTCATAGAAATAAAAAGACTCTATTAGAACATTGCATGTTACCACAGAAATAAAAGGTGTCTATTAGAATAAAATAAAATAAAATAAAATAAAAGGTGTCTGTTACCATAAAAATAAAAAGACTCTATTAGAATACTGCATGTTATCATAGGAATAAAAAGACTCTATTAGAATACTACATGTTTTCATAGAAATAAAAAGACTCTATTAGAATACTACCTGTTACCAAAAAATAAGAAAGACTATTAGAATATTACATGTTACCATAGAAATCAAAATACTCTTTAACAATACTACATGCTACCATGAAAATAAAGGACTGCTATGAGTATACTACATCTTACCATAGAAATAAAAATACTGCTATAAGAACATTACATATTAATCATAGAAATAAAAAGAATGCTATATGAATACTACATGTTATCATTGAAATAAAAAGACTGCTATAAGAACTTTACATGTTATCATAGAAATAAAAAGACTGCTATAAGAACATTACATGTTCTCATAGAAATAAAAAGAATGCTGTATGAATACTACATGTTATCATAGAAATAGTAAGACTGCTATAAGAATACTACATGTTATCATAGAAATAGTAAGACTGCTATAAGAATACTACATGTTAGCATAGAAATGAAGACTTTATTAGGATATTAGATGTCACCAAAAGAACTTGCTTCTCAAGTAGCACAGACTTTTATCATTTTATAGCACTTTATCAGAGAGCAGTGCTTTTACTGCCAAAAAAGTGGTAAATGATGTTGTACATTTTTATAACCAGTTATCATATACATGGTTATAGGGTGGCAAGTGATGTTGTAGGTTTTATAGCCAGTAAATAAAACATGGTTATAGGGTGGCAACTGATGCTGTAGGCTTTCATACCAAGTTAATACATGTATGATTATATGGTTGCAAGTAATGTTGTTGGTTTTTGTAAAGTTTAGGAGCAAACGTTAAGGTTTGGTGCAAGCCCAAAAATCAAAAAGAGGTGGGACATTGTACTGTACATATCCTTTTTCTCAAAGGAAGTGGATGTGGGGAGGGAGTTGTAACTCTGTACATACCGGCAAATGCAAAAGGGGAGGGGGTAAGTCAAACCTCCCATTTCTAGTACTTTTAATCAAAAACATTATTGGTCATGTTAAGCAAGATGAACTACCATAGCAGGAAATATCCTGGATATTATTTACTTCCAGTGCACACAGGTTTTGGTTTGAACCATAGAATGACTGCATGGAATATTACTCATTCAGATCCACTCGCATGGTTTATATTTTATTCTTTGAACTTTACTGTTCCAGAAATCCGAATTCAGTACCAGCGTCAGATAGAAACTACCTTATATCTGCTGATCAGGATGATTCAGATTCTAATCAAGAAGAAGAAAAATACCAGCCAAGTCGAAAGGTAACAGAGGGAAATAGCTCTAAACGACTGCCCAATCCATTACTGGAGAAATTGCCAAGTCCTGATTTGGATTCAGATTTACAGAAGGGTGTTCAATCAGTATTTAGCAATCCATTTGAAAAGGCTGAAATTGCCAAGAACTCTATACTTGAGAGACATGTGAAAATGACAGAAAAACAAGTAAACGAGGGGAAAAATGTAAAAATATGTTGGAAATTCAAAAAAGGAAGGTGTCCATTTGGTAAAAATTGCAAGTACTCTCATGATTTAGACTCTCATTTAACTTACCCCAAAGAAACTGTGGAGTCAGAGAACCAGTCAACCTCAGCTGAGACTGGTACTCCTGCTGTTTCATTTCCACAATTCAATCAAAGATTTATGAATAATTATCAGGACCAGTCTCAGAAAGAAGATGATGATAATTATATGGCAAGTGCTAAAAGGAAAAAGAGGGCTGGTTTAGCCCCAAACCTTGTTCCACCAAAGAAAGCCATGCAGGCTCTCCAACAGCAGCGTAAAGTAGAAAGACCTTGGACAGTAAATAAAGAATGAAACCATATAATAAATGGAAGTGATGGTACTTCTTTTATTCATTAACTTTAAAATAAAATGGTGTTTTCAGACTGCATATCTCCTACAGTAATTTCATATAAATGATATATCATAAAGTGATACATGAGAATCTGCTATTTCATTTACACGATATGAGCTTTCTATAATGTACACTGTTAAATCATTGTTTGTACTTCTTAGTGCAACGTTGTAAATAACAGATATTTTAATACAGCTCTACAACTCCTATGTTTGTTTTCTCTGTTAATTCTTGTATCTGCATTATGGTTTGCATAGGGAACTATCTGCATCAATTTTAATGAGATGATCTTGGCTGTGAATGTCATTAAAATAGTGTATGAATGTTTTTCACCCAACAAAGAAAACTTATGACTGCTTCTCTTCGTGGGATCCTTTGAAGCCCAGCTAGCCTTAAGACCAAAAATGAGTATGATATGGCCTGGCTGGCCTTAAGACCAAATGAGTGAATGGTATGGCCCAGCTGGCCTTAAGACCAAATGATGTATGGTATGGCCCAGCTGGCTGTAAGACCAAAATTGAGTATGGTATGGTCTGGCTTGCCTTATGACCAAATGAGTGTATGGTATGGCCCAGCTGGCTGTAAGACCAAAATTGAGTATGGTATGGTCTGGCTTGCCTTATGACCAAATGAGTGTATGGTATGGACTGGCTGGCCTTAAGACCAAACGAGTGTATGGTATGGATCAGCTGGCCTTATGACCAAAAATGAGTATGGTATGGCCCAGCTGGCCTTAAGACCAAAAATGAGTATGGTATGGCCCAGCTGGCCTTAAGATCAAATGAGTGTATGGTATGGCCCAGCTGGCCTTAAGACCAAAAATGAGTATGGTATGGCCCAGCTGGCCTTAAGACCAAATGAGTGTATGGTATGGCTCGACTGGCCTTAAGACCAAATGAATATATGGTATGGCCCATCTGGTCTTAAGACCAAATGAGTGTATGGTATGGCCCGGCTGGCCTTAAGACCAAATGAGTGTATGGTATGGCCTGGCTGGCCTTAAGACCAAATGAGTCGATGTTATGGCTCAACTGGCCTTAAAACCAAATGAATATTATGGTGTGGCCCATCTGGCCTTAATGCCAAATGAGTGTATGGTATGGCCCAGCTGGCTTTAAGACCAAAAATGAGTATGGTATGGCCTGGCTGGCTTGAAGACCAAATGAGTGTATGGTATGGACTGGCTGGCCTTAAGACCATAAATGAGTGTATGGTATGACTCGACTATCCTTAAAACCAAATGAATATATGGTATGGCCCATCCAGCCTTAAAACCAAATGAGTGTATGGTATGGCCTGGATGGCCTTAAGACCAAATGAGTGTATGGTATGGCCTGGCTGGCCTTAAGACCAAATGAGTGTATGGTATGGCCCAGCTGGCCTTAAGACCCCAGCTGGCCTTAAGACCAAATGAGATTATGGTATGGCCCATCTGGCCTTAAGACCAAATGAGTGTATGGTATGGCCCAGCTGGCCTTAAGACCAAAAATGAGTATAGTATGGCCTGGCTGGCCTTAAGACCAAATGAGTGTATGGTATGGTCCATCTGGCCTTAAGACCAAATGAGTGTATGGTATGGCCCAGCTGGCCTTAGGACCAAATGAGTGTATGGTATGGCCCAGCTGGCCTTAAGACCAAATGAATGTATGGTATGGCCCAGCTGGCCTTAAGACCAAAAATGAGTATAGTATGGCCTGACTGGCCTTAAGACCAAATGAGTGTATGGTATGTACTGGCTGGCCTTAAGACCAAAAATGAGTATGGTATGGCTCGACTGGCCTTCAAACCAAATGAAAATATGGTATGGCCCATCCAGCCTTAAAATCAAATTAGTACATGGTATGGCCTGGATGTCCTTAAGATCAGATAAAGGTATGGTATGGCTCAGCTGGCCTTAAGTCCAAATGAGTGTATGGTATGGCCTGGCTGGCCTTAAGACCAAATAAGTGTTTGGTATGGCCCAGATGGCCTTAAGACCAAATGAATGTATGGTATGGCCTGGCTGGCCTTAAGACCAAATGAGTGTATGGTATGGACTGGCTGGCCTTAAGACCAAATGAATGGTATGGTATGGCCCAGCATGGTTTATCTCTTGTGTCATCCATCCATATTGATACTATAATCAACTTCTCAACAACAAAAAAATAGGTCAGTTTTAATCAAACTTGGTACATATATTCCCCAGGGCATGCTGCATCAAAATTGTCTGAAGTGGCTCCCAAAGCAGTGGTGAGACTTCCACAGGAACTGACTGGAAAACCTATATTTGACTTTTTTGCTAGAACTGTTAAAGCAGTACAACTTTATAGAAAATGCTTGTTCGGAAGCAATATATCTTTTATTTTATTGGGTGGCTCCCCTTACAACAGTAAGACTTACTAAGCAGTCAGGTGGAAAACACATTTTTAACTTCCTGTCTAGAACAGCTGAACCAGTTTATATAAAACTGATCAAAATGTTTGATAGGATGTACTCTCTAACCATTTTTTTCAGGGTTTAACCCTAGTAACAGTGCAGCTTCCTTCACAAACATATGAAAAACTTATTTGCATTATCTTTTCCAGAATAGTTGAGTCAGTTCTGATCAAACGTCTTGGAAGGAATTTTTCTTTGGACATGCTTTATTAAAATTTCATTGAAGGTGGGTTCCACTTCTAATGGTGTGGGTTTCTTTGCAACTTGGTGGAAAACTTATTTTGATTTTTCATAAAGACTAAGCCAAGTTTCATCAAATCTAGTAGGAATGTTTCTTAGGATATGCTTTACCTAAATGGTGACCAAGATGTCCCTAGCAACAGTGTAGTTTCCATAGTGGCGATATGGAAAATCTATATTCAACTTATTTTAGAACAGCCAAAGATGCCAAGATATTGTCCTGTATAAGTAGCTCAGTGTTGCAACACTGCTAAATGCCATGTTAAACACCACCCATTGCTGCAAAATAGCTCAAAATGATCCATACATAGGTATCTCTCAACCCAAGGAACAGGTCTTGTTACATTTGCATTTCAGATCCACTCAGGTATCTTGTTTCATACATAAATTGATGTTTCTTATTTCATTTCCATCAGATAAAACCTATGCCCTCCAATTTATCTTTTCATTAAAATGCCAAGAAGATTGTTAGTTATTAATATTGTTTTAATTCATTGTACACCATATACATGATTTAATTACAAGGAAATAAAAGAACATTCTGGAATCTGTTACATTGTATCTAGACTATTATAATGTGCTTGTTTGCATTTATACTGTTAAAAAAGTTGAATGAAACTGCACAGATCCAGATCTGCTATCACATAATGTGATCTGGGTCTATGCATTTTGTTGGAAGTAATCAGTAAACCAAACAACATAGACCCTGACCTGCCAGCATATTATGTGACAGCAGGCTATGAATTATGTTGCGTGAAGTTGGACTGGATTTGTAAGCAAGTATAGACAGTACATTGTATTCAGAAGTGAAGAAATAAAATCATTTTTAACTTTGCATGAATGATTGGATTTAATTGTTTTGTTACTCATATGTTTTGAATTGATATTTACAAAATTCTTGCTTGAGTTATATCCATAAATTATATAAATGTCATGGTGAAAAGACATCATATCTGAGTTGATTTATCATCACTTTTTCAGTCTTTCTTTTTTATTGATTCATCCATTTGCCATCGTACATAAAAAATGTGTAGCTCAGCAACTGCCCAGCAATTTGCATCACTTTTGAAATGTCAAGTTACTTGTTTTAAGTGAGGTTTTATCTAGGGTTGCAGCTGTTTTCTTCCAATATTTACAAAGTTAGAGCTATTTGAAAAGTTAATACTTACAAATTTCACATACCTATAAAAACTAGTTCATAAATATGCAGTTGTAGATTATTTTGTACATAAATTCTCCATTGACTTTCTTATGACTCTTTGGTCTTAAACCATGGGAGAAACCTCAGCACTATAAACCCAACCCTGGCAGGGGTTAATTTCATACCTTTACATGTACAAACTACAAAATGATAACGTTTCTTGCAGTATTATCGATAAATTTGTCATAGTTTCTCTTTTATATCCATACTATTTCCAAGACCCACTTTAACGAAATAATTGAAAACACAGATACATATTGTTACAACTCTAGAGTCTTAAACTCAGTAACAGAAAAGTGCAAAATCCAACAAGTTTTGTATGAAGTTTCAGTATTGTGAATTAAGACTAAGTTCCAAATATGCCTACAAGTTCTGTCACAGGTCCAAATGTATGAAGTTCCAACTGAATTCTGGTCATATTCCAAATAAGTTCCAATACTGAATGTATTGAAGTGCTGTTGTTTCAAACATGCTAATGTGCCAGTGGCAGGAGTGTGATGATTTGCTAAGAGTATTTTGATATATCACAATAATATAGTCCAAAAATGTTCTTGTCTGAATTTACTATAATTCCAAATTAATGTTCCAGTCCAAGGATATTATTGGTGAGCACTTTGAATTTCCATTGAATAATAATTTGAATAAATGAATCCAACCAAACAAAAAACTGATAATGCCCCAGGATGTTGAGAAAAGAATGAGTAATGTTTAGATAAACAAGATTATATAACCATCTACTTGACCTAGGTTGCAATTACCACTTTCTGACAATACTGTCATTTACTGGAAACTTCCATTCTAGAAGATTCAAAGGTCAGATTCAAGACTGTAACTTTTAACTCAGATTCAGGTAAATATGTTTACATTAAAAATCATCTGAATATTTAATCCTCACTCACAAAAAATATTAGCTATGTATTATGTTTACAAAATAAATGTTGCCAGTCAGGTACACTGAACTTGATTTTGGACAAGGTCAGCTATCAGATAACAATTTTACAGAACCCAGCGCATATAATGAATAAAAAACTAACAAACAATGCAAATTAAATATACATAATAATAAGCTGATAGCCAGAATAGCTTGGCATCCATTTTACAATGTTGGTATATAAATATCCCCGATGTGATAGCACAAGGATGCTGTCCATCCTAAGTCCATACTTCCACCCAAAAAGTCCATACATCCATTCCAGTTCCATTCATCCATCCCAAATCCATACATCCATCAAGTCCATAAATTCATCCCAAGTCCATACAGTCGTCCCAAGTCTATACATTCATCCCAAGTCCATGCATCCATTCCAAGTCCATACATCCATCAAGTCCATAAATTCATCCCATGTCCAAGTCCATACATTCTTCTAAGCCTATACAATCATCCTAAGTCTATACATCCACTTTGAATCCCTATTACCGTGATAGCAACTAAAGCTATCAGATTTGAGTCGTGTAATTTAACACGCTTTATCATGATCTTGGTTAGATGAACAAATTAAAATCTCAGGCCATTGCAGCAATTTGTTTCAAAATATTCTTTTGCACATTTTTCTAACTGTTGTAACTTTCTTAAATTAAACCATTATTAGCACAATTCATCAAGAAGCACTTGATGTCAAATTTCATAAGCATATTTTTATTCACATTTATACAACCTGAATAGATTTTCAGCTCATTAAAAGCAATTCTAAACCTTTTTACACATTTTAAAAACTATTTTTACCCATGTAATCAAAACCTTTGGAAGCTAAAGAAAAATTATGCAAGGTAAGCAAATTAAATTTTTTATTTATGTTTTTCTACATAAATAGATGACCTAATGAGATTTTGATGACGCAACAGCAGTTTGTCAAATTTGCAGTAAAGCCCGAGTCTCATCAACACAGCTCGGTATGATAAGGCAGAAAGTTGCTATATAGAATTATCTTAGCAACTATGAAATTATATTATAAATCACAAATTGGAGTTCCTGAAACTGATACACAGAGTGGAGGCAATGTGCAAGAGATATTGTGTAATGTGAACATGCATTTGGTGCCTCATCACTTTTACCTTGTATATTTGCTTAGAAGTCAAGTCAATTGCAAAGAACAAAGATCCTTATCTGCCGTTACACATAATGTGCCTGCAGATCAGGGTCTTTGTTGTTTGTTCTACTGATTACACCTAACAAACTGTTCAGACCCAAATCTGCTATGGCAGATCTGGGTCTGTGCAGTTTGGATTTAGACTCGAATTATAAGTGAGTGTAGATTCAGTGAATTCATCTTTATTGTTTTTAATGTTATGTTTTGCAAATGTTAAATACTGGTAGTACATTTTGATGTCATAGGATATGTAAATTCTGATTCAAATTATAGTGTTTTTCATTTGCCATAGAGATGCATTTGCAGCTTGCTATAATTTCAGGCATGTGGCCATAATTACTTGCAGGTTCAACAAATAATGAGGAACATCAGTTATTGTAAAGATTCAAGATTATAATGTTAGTGGAGGGGAAGTTTTAATCATTTGCATAACATTTACTTTAGTACATTACATTATACATGGAGGTTGAGTGGTAAAGAAGTCAACTTAAAGATGTTACTAAAAGGAAGCTAATTTAATATGGATCTAACATTCTGCATATTTAAAAGAACACAGCCTAGTCAGTGACTGTAATATATATATATATATGTACAATTACGTTCTACAGTCTAAACCAAATTGGACAATGCATACAACCTAATCAGTGCCTGTATTATTACATATAGGTATATGTAGGTTCTACAGTCTTAACCAAATTAGCCAATGCATACAGTCTAATCAGTGACTGTAATATTATATATTGGTACACTTGGGTCCTACTGACTCAACCAAATTAAACAAATCTAATGACATGGATTATTAATAAATAAGAACATTTATTCCTGATGGACATGTAACAGTAATATTTATGATCAGTTGTAAAAAGCTGATTGAAAATAACTTCCTGGACAATTCTGTTGAAGATTTAAAAATGCCAATCAATAATTATAAGTAAAACGGTACTTGCTAATGTGAAATCATTGTCAGTCACAAATGTGGCACAGTACTGTGGCAATCAATGACTCAGACAAGCTGAATAAAGGAGTCTATTTAAGTTAAACATGCTTCATGTTTGTCTACATGTAAGTTGATAAGGAACATTGAAGAGTAAATTTTATACCTTTTACACATTTTTCCACATATCTCATTCTCTGACAGTTACAAATTCTTAGTAAACAAAAACAGTGGACTATAGTCACTGTACTGTAAAGTCATTATCTCCATCCTCTCATTAAGTACAATGTACATGTATCTGTGTTGATAATCAATTAAATACCATGTAACTGTTAATAATCAATTAAATAACATGTAACGGTGTTAATAATCAATTAGATACCATGTAATTCTGTTAATAATCAATTAAATACCATGTAACAGGTAACAGTTAATAATCAATTAAAAACCATGTAACTGTGAGGTTAGGGTTAGAACTGGTCGGCCTGGTGTCAGGATAATATGACTGGGTAGGACATGATGCTCCTTGTCTGTAGCATGATGCCCCAGTGCTAGAAAACACTATAAACTGCCACATTGCAGACATCATAGTGATATGACTGGAAAATATTTAAAGCTACATTGAAAATCCAAATTACACAGTCACTCGATATAAAGGAATTACCATTCATTATTGTACATTTGCAACAATAACTGATTCAGATTTGTAACTCTCTGCACATATTGGTCAGCATTAATGTACTGGTTAATTATTAAATTAATTTTTGTGTATTCATACATTAAACTGTCTGATTCAAGTAATTAACCAAAAAGTGCCCAATTCCATGCTATTCATTGACATTTTCCAGATCAATGTATTCACTATAGAGCATGAAATTTTAAAAGTCCTTCCAGTTTTGTAAACTTAAAAGTCTACCCATTTATTATCAACAAAGCTTGTAGCATTTTAAAACTAAGTAAACTGTGAAACACACCATTCAAAATTGGTACTATTTTGTTGTAATATCTTCCTGATTTTGGTCCAAGCTCAAGTGGAGCTAATGGTGGTCTGAGGCCCATCATATCAATTCAGTGGTTATGTTGTTTAGAAAACGTGCTCATGGGTATTGATTTTGTTTTCCTTTTGTTCCATGTATATTTACCTAGTTATTATACCCACCCCAACCTCCAAAGAGGGGTGGGGGTATTCATAAGGCAGTAAGTTGTCCCCATTTTTATAACAAATTGTGTCTATTCATCTGTCACACTCTTGTCAGGTTAATTTTTACAGAACCGTTTGAAATATTATCTTGAAACTTGGTATGCATTTGTACCTCGGGAGGTTGTGTCCCACAGGTTTGTTAGCTGAATACTCTTAAATCAGAGTTATCTCCTCATTTTTTTAAAAACTTTACAATTCATATTTTGCAAATGGTTTTCCATAAGCACTTAATTTTTGACAGATCTTTTATTTTGACATATCATTGACAGGGTCATCTTTAATTGTTTTTTCATAAGTGCTTCTATTCTCCCTTATTGAAGCACAACAACATAAAGTTTTGATGATCAGCCTCAATAAATGGACATTTAAAGGGGAATCATCTATTCAGAGGAAATCTCTAATCAAATATCAATGCTATTTTGGTTTTTGTTAATTTGCTTGCCATGTTTGATTGGATTTTAATTATTTTTTCTTCTTGTTTTGCTAAGATGTAAAGCACTATAAGACAGTCGCTATATTGAGACAAATTAAAGATCTGATCTTCACAGACTTTGCATTCAGATAGTTTGTTTTAAAATGCTTCTTAAAGAAATTACTGTAGATATGATATTCATAAATATAAACACTATTAACACATCTCTTAATCAGGAATTGAGAAGGATACAGTGTTTCATGCTATTCACATTTGCGGAAAAAAAACTTTACTTCTGTATTTACCAGTTTTTGACCAGAAAGTCTGGCTTCGACTTGTATTCCACATTGACTTATAGGCCAGCAAATGCGATACTCTTTCAAAGATTTGGAGATTCTCATAGTTTTATTCTGAAAAAGACAGTATCGTTCGCACTGCATGTAAATGAATGTACAAATTCTTCATGTGTCATGATATTGTGGCAGCAGAGGACAGTTTATTCGCATTATGACTTTACGTTTAAGGCGCCAACGTCAGTAATAGGGAAGAAAACAACTAATTAAAATACTCAAGAAAAAGAATTCAGCTTCTTACACTGTGTGTGTGGGAGGGGGTCATGCAGTTTGTTTTAACTATACTGTTTAAAAACCAGAAGAGTTTATGGGATGATCTATAGTCTGTTGTCTGTTCTTTGTCCATCATTTCATTAGCACAAATTTGTTATCACTATTCATCGTAAAGTATTTTGAGGATTACCGTGAAAGTTTGCACGCACACACACACACATCCTGAGGTTTAGTTTGTCCTAAATGAAAATGTTGCTGATCTAACATACAAAATATGGCGGTCACAGCAGCCAACATTAAAATCTTGTTATCGCTGCTTTTTCAGGATGGAAAGTCATACCAAAATGAGCTTTTCACCAAAAGACTTATGATATATAATTGTTATGAAATAGAGCAATTCTGACCTCTAATATGGCCATCATGGTGACCGTCTTGAAAATCTTGTCATTACTATTTGTAAACAGATGTTCAAATCAACCTGAGCTTTTCTCTAAAAGACTTATTATGATGTCAGGTTGGTTCTTTAGTTCGCACCAGACAGCCACAATTGTGCCTAGATGCTATGGACACTGCTACATACATACATATCTGACATTCAGTATGGCATCTATAGCATCCATCATGAAAACCTTATTGTCATTATACATTCCTAAACATAGTCATATTTAGATTTTTCACCTAAAGATTTTTTATGATATTTGGTTGGTCTTAATTGAAAATGGTGCTGATCTGTGCTTAAATATGGAATTCTGCGAAATTCTTGAAAACTTGTTTTTTCAATTCCTCCTTGATGGGGGGGGGGTCATGGTAGCTCAGTGGTTGATGTGCTGGACACGCAACTGAAAAGGTGCATGTTCAAATCCTACCATCAGATACCCCTGGGCGGGCTACTGTGCTGCATGTTTGGGCAAGAGACTTTACTCCAGTTGCCTTGGTACTAAATAACCTCCTTGTGTTGCTGTGCTGTAAAGTACAACATCAAATCCTCCATGATGGATGGTCATATTGAAATGGGGTTTTCTCCTAAAGACTTCTAATTATAACAAGTCGGTACTAAATGAAAATGATGCCAGTCTGATATCTACTATGACTGCTCCAGAGACCAGTTTAAAAATCATATTATCCCTGTAGAGTATCAAAGATGGTGTCAACAATTAAAAGGAAGAAATCTTATCGTACTGGAGATTCAATCACATAGAGTGACTTCGGTTTAAAACAGTTTTTACCTGTGGAAAATGCATGTATAAGGAAAGATTTTATCATGGACTCGTACTTTGCGGTGGGGGGAGGGTCCTGGGTTCTTCCCCTACCAAATATACTGTTGGCCATGCACAGCCCAACATATGCTGAAAAATGGTATTAAAACCAAAAAAGAGCACAAAAAAAACTCCTTTTCTGTTTCCTATGTGGCTCACAGGTGAGTAATAGTATTGCTGTTGTTTGCCAAAATAGGCATGCTATTGCTGCTGCATTAAGATACATTTTTTGACAGTGTTGCACATGCTGTCACAGAACATGTGGGGTGCAATGATTTCATACATTTTTTGACAGTGTTGCACATGCTGTCACAGAACATGTGGGGTGCAATGATTTCATACATTTTTTGACAGTGTTGCACATACTGTCACAGAACATGTGGGGTACAATGATTTCATACATTTTTTGACAGTGTTGCACATGCTGTCACAGAACATGTGGGGTGCAATGATTTCATACATTTTTTGACAGTGTTGCACATACTGTCACAGAACATGCGGGGTGCAATGATTTCATACATTTTTGACAGTGTTGCACATACTGTCACAGAACATGCGGGGTGCAATGATTTCATACATTTTTTGACAGTGTTGCACATACTGTCACAGAACATGTGGGGTGCAATGATTTCATACATTTTTTGACAGTGTTGCACATACTGTCACAGAACATGCAGGGTGCAGTGATTTCATATATTTTTTGACAGTGTTGCACATACTGTCACAGAACATGCAGGGTGCAGTGATTTCATATATTTTTTGACAGTGTTGCACATACTTTCACAGAACATGCGGGGTGCAATGATTTCATACATTTTTTGACAGTGTTGCACATACTGTCACAGAACATGTGGGGTACAATGATTTCATACATTTTTTGACAGTGTTGCACATACTGCCACAGAACATGTGGGGTGTAGTATTGCTTCATACCAAAATCAAAAGTATGTCACTGTGAACTTTTTTCCACACTCCATTAGTAATATTTTTAATTTTTTTTTTAAGAAAGTGCAATTTTTCAGACAAGGTTACTCTTAGTGTCATGAACATTGATAGTGCTTTTATTTTAAGATCTCATATTTACAATTATGGAAAGCAGGCTTACTTCAGTTACTAGGCTAACTTTTGTTTTTTGTTTTTGGGGGGTTTTTTCCCTCTTGACATAAAACTTCCCTGACTAGGCACATGCAGAGTGGGCAAAACTTAAGATTCTGTAGAAATTTTCTTTATTATTTATTTATTAAATTTTTTTGAAAAGGTCCACCAAGTGATATCATCTTCAGCATTAATAAAGTCAGAGAATTAGTGTACATGTTTCTGTTTACACAACTTAGACCCAAATAAGTTTGGCAGGACAATTGGATTTCTGAAACCTTGCATTAAACATAGACAAGTAGAGATATTCACTTATAAATGCCTAACTTTTTTTTTTCAAAGTTAAATCTCGTACACAGCTGTCATTGTATGGTGCATGGGCACAAAAATCATGTATAGAGTGTAAACATGATAGTATGATGCATGGGCACATAATCATGTCCACAGCATCTACATGATAGTTTGTGCATCTGCACATCATCATGTACACAACATATTCATGATAGAGTGATGCATGGGGACATAATCATGTACACAGTATATACATGATAGTATGGTGCATGGGCACATAATCATGTACACAGCATCTAAATGATAGTTGTTGTTGTTGTTGTTGTAGGGTTTAATGCCATTTTTCAGCACAGTATAGGCTATACATGGCGGCCAGTATAAATGGTGGAAGAAGAACCTGGGAATACCCCTGAAAGAACCACCAACCCACGAGAAGCTACTAGCAAGCTTTCTCACATACCCACATTGGCTGAGCCCGAGACTCGAACCCACTCAGACAGAGGTGAGATGGCAGTGACGTCACGGTACTGGACACTGGCAACAATGCTGCAAGTGGCTGACCTAAATCAGCCGAACAGTGTGGCAAAGGGCTGACCTGAATACGTGCTACTCTAGGGACAAATGGAGACATAGACATAGAGACGTGGTTAGAGACAGGGTTAGAGACATAGACATATGACACAAACATAGATTTATGAACATAAATCTATCACACACAAAAAAATTGACTAAAAAATTTTTTAGGCAAGAGAGAACAGATATCTTTTTGAGGCAATGGAGTGGCCCTGAAAAGGACCTTTTAACTTTATTCTTCTCCTCGACCAACATCTTATTTTCTCCACTACATTCTTCTTTTTCTTCTCCTTTTCATCCTCCTCTTCTTCCTTCTCCTCTATATCCTCTTTTTTTCTCTTTTCATTCTCCTCCTCTTTTATCACCTTAGCATTGTATCTTCTTATCTCTTCTTTTTCCTTCAGATCTTCCTTTTCTTCTTTTTCCCGTTTTATCAGCTCTCTCAGTCTGTCTTTTGCCGTCTTCAAATTATTAATTTCCATCTTGACACTATGGGGACTCTAACATCCATACTCCACTTTCACTAACAATTCCTTTATTATTCCCAGATCATCTAATACCTCCTGCAACTTCATCATTTTGTCTATGATGTTGCTGGCCATTTTTTGTTATTCAATGTTGAATGGCGCGATTGACAAATGCTACACTTTATATATCTCTAGCACGGGCGTGAAGGAAAACAAATACTCATGAGTGTAGGGACAAGGGGTTTGTTAAGAGAAAAAAGACAAACACACACACACACACACAAACATACACACACATACACACAAACAAACATACACAAACACTATTTTTTGTGTTTAGGGACAAATATTTTTTGTTAAGGAAATAACAAAACACAAACGTACGCATGCACACATACAAACACGCACACACACAAACGTACAAGTGCACACATACACGCACACATAATTATATGATTGGCAACTTGATCAGTCTCTCTTTTCTAGAGATCTGGTTAGCCCTGAGAAGGGCTGTTTTTTCTAACTCCAAATGCACTTGGTTAATGGTGACCACTCCCAGGTCGGGCACCAAACACACATCTCCTACTCCAATCTTGCTCCCAATTCAGTGTTGTTCTTGGGAGTGCAGAAGGGGCTTGAGTTGCTTCTCTATCCCATTCCTCCATTTGAGGGATAGTGAAGACTTGTTCTTGCCTCTTTCTTCTATTCTGCACCCGTGGATGCTGTGGTTGTCGTGGTTGCTCTCGCTGTGGCTCCCACTCTTGCCGCTATTTTTCCAACTCCTCCTCCCCGTTTTCCATCTGGGGGACAGCAGCTCTTGGTACTGGTGGTAGTGGTTGTGGCTATGGTACTTGGTGCTGTGGAGGTGTCCTCACTTCAGGCTTGACCTCACACTGAGGTCTAATCATGAGGTAAGGCAGGATCTGTCTTTTCTTTTCCTTCTCCTCTTCTTCCTTCCTTTTTTCCTCCTCTTCCTCAAGTCTGGTACTTTCTGCAATGGCCTCCATGGCCAGCTCATCCAGGAGTCGCCTGGTATACTCCAGGTGCATTTGGAGTTCTAAGAGTTTTGAAATCCTGCTCATCTTCTTTTAGTGGACAAGTCAACGATGGGTAGCCATACTGACAAACGCTACGCGCTTTATATGTCTGAAGCATGGACATGAAGGAAAACATCCTCTTACACAAAAACTATCAATACCCACTTCACCATCAATAACATGGAATGTGTGGACCTAAAAGAAACACTTTCACTTTTTTCCAACAAACACACTTTATTATCACTCCTACATATAAAAAACACTATCTTACAAGAGAAACAAAGTGTTTATAGGCACACTTCTAGTTTTTACTTCCACACACACACACACACACAATCTTACAAGCCAGAGAAACGAAGTGTTTATAGGCACACTTCTGTTTTTTAATCTACCAACACACAAAGACAAATTTTGGCAATAGAATAGTATATCTTTTCTAGATTGTTTGGGGTAGCTCTGAAAAGGGCTGTTTTTGGGGGGGCTTATGGCAATCTCTTAGCGTCTAACATTGCGTCAGTGTCTGGCTGCAGGCTTTCCCACAGGATAGGGTCTGCTTCTTCAGAAGGAGAAGGAGAACTCTTTCATGTCCACACAGCAGTCCACAAAACCTCTGTCTGGCTCCTGCTGTTGTTGCTGCTGCTGCTGTTGCAGTTCTGTCTGCTGTTTCTGAAGTCTATACTTCTCAGTCCATTCTTCTTGCTCCTTCTTGATTTCATTTTTAAAGACCTCTTCTATCAGGTCTTGTGGCCACTTTTAACATCCTGACATTTTCATTCTCATCAGGCTTTGGTATCAGGTTTTGCCTGACATGATGCAAATGGACATGAGCATTGTTTAGCTTTGATAGTCTTGAAGACATCTTCATAGGTTGATGAGTCAACAATGGATGGTCAGACTGGAGACCACCCAACTTTATATGGCTCAAGTGCAGACACGATAGAAAACATCCCTACAATTTTTTTGGGTAGAAACACTATAGCTCATCTCATGGTGAGGGATAGAGAGAAGTCAAAGAGCATGTATAGTGATAATAAAATTTTTAAAAACATACCACCAACACTTTTTTTCATAACAATATTATTCAACCAACAATTAACCAACACATAACACATTTTTTCAAATAACATATTTTTGACAAGGTTGACAACATTGTGAAGTCAAGTTAAACTTCCACTGAAGGTAGTCATTTGGCCATTGATGTACACTACGTTTCCTAGCTGAAGACAAGAGATATCCATAATGGTCACAAAGCCATCTATCTACTTTTTGATCGTTTCTAGAAGAGTCACAATCAAAATAAGTCACTAAATGTTCTAAGGGATATCCAAGACTGCGTTGATGAAGAAAATACACACAATATTGTCCACACTCCATGGAATCTGTGCCTTGTAGTTTCACATTATTGAAGCGAGTCGTCTGGGCATTTCTTCTCATGAAGTCGATGATGTCGTCTTCCAAAGGCAGTAATCCATACAAATCAAAATACTCCACACAGGCATCGTGGGGAAAGTAGACGGCTACCCAGTGGGTTCCTGGGAGATGACTGTCGTCCGTGTTGATGACATAAGCTTGATGGTCTTTAGGTTTGCGGTGAGGAAGTTCATCTTTAGCACACATGACAGGATTCCAAGAAGCAGTGTATGAACTGTTTTTCAAAAGGTAATAAAGTTCCCAGATATCTATTTTGTTTCGGGGGGGTTTTTTTGTTGTTTCATAGGTAATGATAAGTCATCAATTCAATCCTGACTTTTTGCTTGAAAATCTGTCAAATATTCATCTCTTTGCTCCGTCTCCATACTCTGGGCCAAGAGAGATTTGATGCAATGGATCTCTATAGCAGTCAATGGAGAGGAGGAATGATCACACAAGTCTTTATACCACTGATGCAACACTGCTTCTTCCGAGATGAGACCCCAAGCGTCATCCAGATACTCATCCAATTTTTCTTCTAGACTCATCATCAGACATTGCTCCTGTTGAATTTGACTGGGATGATCGTTTTGACATCCATAGCAATGTTTCTTGGTCAACCCTGCAATGGTTTCTGCCAAGTGTTTGGCAAAACAGGAGACTAAATGTTGTTCTTGTTCTGGCCATCTGGACATGACCATCACCTCTTCATCTTTTTCTGTGTGTTCCACAATATCCTCCCATTCCATTTCCAAAGATTCTCTACCATTCAAAGAGGGATAAGAGTCTTCCATAGCTTCTAATAGTCTAGAATGACTTCTCTCAAACTGTTAATTTCTAGAGTGTTGTCGGATTCGGCATACAAGATGATGTTCACTGTCTCGGTTAGAACTTTTTCAATCTGAAGTTCCACACGCAGTTGACCGGATTTTATAGGGTGGAAATGTCCCTCATCGCCTCCTTGGTCTGGAGTGAAATCAAAGGCCCACAAAGTGTAACCTCCTTCGTAATCATCATACGAAATGCCGTGGCTGCTATTGGTCCCTAGCTGTCCCATGGCTTCACACAGGGACAAGTACAATCACAAGTAATTCTTCTTGGCAAAGTTAGGCTCGAAGGTTCTGGTACACAAGGTCTTGCCATCACGACTGCCTTCGATCTTGGACATTCCGTAGTGCTTAAACTCGAAAGGATTGGCAGTGACAGCTCCATTGAGGGCTTCGTTGCTGACGATACCAACGATTAAACGTTTGGGTAACTGTCCTTCATACAGATGATCTTTGATCTTGGAGCGGAGTACAGCGGCAATGGTAAAGGTTTTCACTTCCACACATAGTATCGGATACTTGGCGGTCATTCTGCTCAAAGTGTGGCTGATGTCATTTCCCACTCTAGGTAACACTTCCACGCGTCACACGTAGAGTCTGGCTTCTTGGATGATAGTTTTGTACTCATTGAAATTAGCCATCAAATGGAAAACGGTACTGCTATGAGTCAGTCTCAATCGGATATCCACTCCATTCAGCAAATACTTTTCTTGCAACCACATGTCCAAATGCAAACGATCCATCAGTTCTAAACTACGTTCTTGCAGGATTTTCTTTCAACGGTCGTTAAAGCCCACATTGTGAGGATCATCAGCTGCTGTTAGGACTGTGTCGTTAAACTTGTCCATGCCTGCTGTGTCAGGTTTCCATACCATGCAAGCATCCACATGAGTGTTCTTGGCATCTTTTCCATACGTCAAAAGATTGGTAAGTGTAAGTATCCATGCTGCTGCTGACTAGTTTGTTATTCAAGTACAAATCCACTTCGCTGAACAAGGAATGCATGAAATTGTTGACGGGAGCTACTCTAGCATCAGCTCCCGGAATAGTGTCATCCATTTTGATCTCTTTGACTTTCAGGTAGAAGTAACTGCTATTCAGATCAATGTAATCTTCGGGCTGTCCTTTGATTTCAAATTCGATGGGGACTGAGGTCGTCAAAGAGGAGATGGGATGAAATTCTACCCATTGGGACTCATGCATCATCATCATAGTGGGTGGCATGGCAAACAGATCCAGTTCTTACTTGGAACATTCGCAAGACTCCCAGTGCATCATTTTTTCTCTCTGTTATTTAATAGTAAAAAAGCGTCTAATTCTCAGACGGTTCTTTTTTTCTTGGTCCTTCTAGCTCTGGGTGTGTGAAGTCCTCTGAAGGGGTGTATTCGTCTTCTCTTTCTGCCTTGTCCTTGCTGTGGTGTCAGGGAAGCAGGAATCCCTGACTGGTCAGCATCCAGGGCATTTATAGGAGTTTATCATCGGCCCAAAATGTCTTTGCCAGTTTGAAGCAAGACATTTTTGCCTGCTCTCAAGAAGGCTTCTTTGCGATTTTGTTTGTCGATGATATTTTGAAGACATTCTTTGCCTTGCATCAAAGCGGCATCTTTCAAGGCGTGCAATCCTTGTGTCACCATCGGTTTCAAAATGGGGGCCATCGAACGAAATGCCGATTTCAGCATATCTCCTAAACCATGTCATCGCTGTCAAGCGACTCCTCAGTACACAGGATACATGACTTACAAGTCGTTAGAGAATCGTTTTCGAAAATGGAGTTTCACCATAACTTTCCCTTTGGCGAATGGAATATTTTGTCCCAGATCTCCTTTTATAGCAATGTTGACACTGTGGAAATACGACTTACTGACGGGCAAATAGTGAGAATGTACAAATTCATGGTGAACAATGATATGTGTTTCCACCTTGCTCGTCACTGGTCGTGGCAGAATCCACTTTGAAAGGAATGACTGGCAGTAACGGTACGGATATGCGTCCCACCACGTTGTACTCCACTACATCATCAGAGTACACAAAGATCAAATTTAATCCTTGGTTCAGTTCTACCGGGGATCGAAAAACTTTGCAAAAGTCAAGATGTTGGTGATGGGCGGCATGTTGTTACCCTTGACCATCTTAAGGTCACGCCCAAAATGTCGAACAATTCAGGACAAAATGTAATGGACAACGTTTTGGCATCCGAAAATTTCATCAGCAGGCGACGAGCCACTGTATGGTACTCGAGGGTGACACTTTGTTTTGTTTTGCCCAAGGCTTTGCCAAACAGTGCATTGAATTTGGCAGCAATCGTGTCCACCACATGTTGACCGCTAAAATAATAGCCTGCTGAAATTTTTATCAGATAGATCTACCGTGGAGTATCGGGGAACACTTGTCGTTTCATAGAGGCATCTACAGTTTCGTTTTCATTCAAGTATTGTTGCACTTGGTCATTCAGAACTTCGACCTCAAACGTGTTTTGATTTTCAGTGATGTTTTTGATTTGTGTAGGGTGAATTATTTCGACCAAAGCCACTTCCCAATGGGCTTCATGATCCAGTTGGATGACCTGAGGTAATTTGGCCGTGAAACAGCATAAAGTATTGTGGGGGAAATACATCCATGGAACTGTCACTAGGTAAAGTTAAGTAAAATTGGTTACTAATATTCATAATTCCAGAGTTCTGCTGTCCGAGGGGTCACTGGAGGTCAGAGGAGTGTCTAAAAGAGGATTGCTGTTGTTGTTATTGTGACTGTTTGTAGAGTGACTGATGTTGGTCGCAAGACTCCCATTGTTACCGTTAGAGTATTTCAGGGAAGGATTAGGGAGAATATAACCGATGCAACTGCTCGGTAAAATAGTCCACAATTGTTTGTCTCCTTGTTGCAAACTCAAATTGGCAATGGCAGCACCGATGACACAATACACCACAAAGATTTGGCAGAAAAAGACGATTTGCGTTTTAGGCACACGTTCTCCTCAACACACCCACAAGGGTTGCTTTTGTAGATCTTGCAGAGAAGAACTCGGTGAAGGAGTGGTCACTGTGGTTTTTGAGGCTGTGTTGAAGGCCATGATGGTCACTTCAACTTATAGTTGATGACTTGCGAAGCGTCAATCCAAGAGTCAAAACTCGGCAGATATCCTTTCCAATGTACTTTGACTTCTTTCACACGACGTTTTCCCACTTTTCGGGTTCTTTGATCGAGAATGTTTTTGATATTGTACACTTCGTCTTCTTATTTGGTCACACGTTGTAACTCGGGCAGGTAAAATGTTCCTTTTAACACTTCCCCGTTCATATCTTTCAATTTATAGACAGCAGGATGATGACCACGTACTCGTCCAGTGACACGAAACAATTCAGTGGTCCAGTTGGGTAAGTAACCTTTGTCGAAAGTGCGTTTGGTTTTACCAATGCGCACCCAGTCTCCCGTCCTCAACACTTCACCTTTCTTTGGGACAGCCACTGTCGGGGACGTAGCAAACAGGTGCTCAAAAATGGTCACTTCGTTGTCGGGAGTCACTTCTTGGAGGCTACATCCGATGCTCCAATGGTAAGATTGGTTGTACGCTTTGACAGGTGCGGTAAGACACCGATGTACTTGAGAGTGTGTTGATGCGTAAAATATTTCCACATGGGTTCTTTCAAGGTGTGCTGAAAATGTTCCATGATTCTGGCTTCGGTTTCTGGATTATCGGTGGTGAATAAATGAATGTCTCATTTCTCTAATTCTTTTTGGAAAGCTTGGTTCAGAAATTCGGTGCCTTTGTCAGTTTGCCATCGAAGAGGGTCAGGACTACTTTGTTTCAACACCAGTTTTAGTGCTCGCACTAACTCAGTGCTTGATTTGGAAGTCAATGGCACGACCCAGGCAAATTTGGAAAAGACGTTGATGACACAAAATAAATATTTATAGCCATGATTGTAGGTGGCCAAATGAGAGACATCGGCTAAATCGGCTTGCCATCGATGATCAATGCCCTCCACTTGAGTGCGATTTCTGGAAAATTTTTGTTCAATGGGTTTGTGTAAGGTGTACGTGGCTTGTTCTTGTAACTATCGTTGCACTTGAGGTAAACGGACACTTTTCAGTCATGTTTTGGCAGCATGATACAATTTCTGAACTCCTCCGTAACCCGTGAGATGGGCTGAATCGTAGTAAATGCTGGCTAACAAATTCTCCATTAGGACTTTTTTTTTAATAAGTCACCCACTCTTCATGGATGTTACTCTTTTCTTCGTGTGGTATTTTCTTGGATTGTAATGCTTTGCGTGTCCGACGAGCAATAGGTGTCAAGTAGGATGTCTGAACAGGGGTAATCAGTTCTTGTTTAACTTCTGTCTTTACTCTCCTTTTCTCTTCTGAGAAAGAAGGGGTTGCCATCATCTTTTTAATCCAACCAAATCTGGATGTTGCTGGTGTTGACTTGCATACTTATTCTGGTGGAGTTTGAAACTCTTCTTCTCCTTTTTCTGTCTTGATCACTGGTGGTGGTGGTGGTGATGGACTTTTCATCAGGGTCTTAAAATCTTTCCGAGTCGGTCGAGCTGTTTCATCTAAAGTTTTCTGGTGAAAGAGTTGAAATCGTTGCAACACCTGACCGTACCATTGCGATTTTTCCGTTGCTGACAAACCGCTGAGATCCATCAACGATTGCAATTCGTGTTGTAACTGGGACATCTCAGTCAAATGAGGATTGAGAGGTAAATGCGGGGTTCGTTGTTCTTGCCAACGATGGAATTCCATCCATTGTTTGTAAGGCACTAAAGTCAGTTTTCGTCCTTCCATCAGATTCCAAAGGTCACGTCTGAGATCTTTTCACCCCAGAGACCCCTTTTATCTTCTTCATCCTTTTTAGCTTTGAACCATTTGTGAAGCGGTAGCTCCCACGAGTCCTCTAATCAGTGGTGCCAATGTGTCTTTTAGTATGAGTGCTAACAACAGGTGCACAAATCCTCCGCGTTATACCAGCATCTTTTTCTTTTGACAGATGGGTATTTTCTTTTGGATCATTTGGCAAAGAACATGTTGATGCTTGGCTGACCATTCTTTCTGATGTTGAGACAAAGGTATCGTTCCTTTCAAGACATTCAGACAACATTCGCACACAGTATCGATGACGTCATTGGAGGCGGTTTCAATGATTTGTTTTCGCATGGGTGGAGGGGCTTTGGACAGGATGGACAACACGTCCCAATGTTTGGCTAAACAAGGAGGCAGTCCTTTCCTTTTCTTTCCTTTGGGGTAGAAAAGGGATGGCTTCTGGGGGGTGGGGTGACATCTTTGTTTGTTCCGGGGCACACACAAAAAATAGACCGACGTCGATGACTTGGCACACGCCCTTTTATCTTATTTTTTTGGAGTAGGTCGAAGGGTTTGTAACCAGTCTTTTTGATGAACTCTTTGACTATCGCTTCATCAATATATCATCAAACTCTCCTCCCCTTTGGTTGCTCCTCTTTTTCTTTGGACAATGGGGTCTTTTTGGGGGTAGACATCAATGCTTGACTAAGCGTTTTTTCGGATACGGGGTCAAACTACGAGACTGTCCCTTTCTTTTTTCTTTTCCTTTTTGTACAGGAGAACGATGATGGTGGTGGTGTGCACTTCTTTTAGGGGACATCTTTTTGGTTCAGGAGCAAACAAATACACTGAAGTCCATTGCTTGACATGCGTCCTTTTATCTTATTTTTTGGGGATGTATTTTGGGTTAAATTTGATAGACCAGACTGTTTGAGCATAGGTTCTACCATTCGAGCGCCAAACAATCCTCCCCTTTGGTTGCTCCTCTTTTTCTTTGGATGATGGAGTCTTTCTCTGGGGTAGACGTCGATGCTTGGCTAAGCGTTTTTTCAGATGCGGAGTCATACTAAGAGACTGTCCTTTTCTTTTTCCTTTTCCTTTTGGACAGGAGAACGATGATGGTGGTGGTGTACACTTCTTTTAGGTGACATCTTTTGACATTCAAGAGCACAAAATCATTGATACCCATCGTTTGCCCCAGGTCTTTTTCATAGTGGAATGCCTCGCCACTGATTGTCTCTACGTCGTATCAACTTGATGACAGGAATCACGCGTCGTGGAGGGGTTCGAAACGGACTAAATCGGGACAGTTTTTGCTTGGATAAGTCCAGCAAACTCTGTAACATGCCCGATCTCTCTTGGACTTTGATTTGGGGGGAGGGTACTTTGTTAGCAGCTGCCTCAGTGGCTAGAGAGGTGGAGGGTGTCACCGCCGGAGAAGTTCCTGGAGACACGGATTTCCATTTTTTCATCAAATGGTGAAGACCGGGTGTCAAATTCAGTTTGGCTGGCATCACAAGCAACTGAGAAGTGGAAGAACCTGAGGCTGCTGGAGACGCGGTCACCGTCGCTGCAGGTCGTGGTTTGGGGATGTAAGGTTGTGCCCTGGCCGAAGTGCCTCTCTTGCGGATAGAAGCTGTTTCTGGGGTCTTTTCTGGGGGCTTTCCTTTTTCTGGGGACTTTTCTTTTTCTTAGGATGTGATCTGGTCTTTACACCACTGCTCTTTTTCTTCTGGGCATGTTTGGGTCGGGGAGTGGCTTTTTTCTTGGGGATGACTTTGGGGGCATTGGGATCCCATATTAAGAGGGAGCGAATGATGACACCTCCTAGAGAACCGCTACTTCCAGGTTTCAAAATGATTTGCTTTTTGGTTTGAGTGTCGATGCGGGGATCTGTCAGTTGCATCAAGGCTACTTTGTTTCTCTCAAAAAAGCGTTTGGTTTGATGTGGAATGTGAATGATGCCTTGCAGTAATTGACGTGCTGTCACCGTAAACCATCGTAAGACTTCTCTGAGACTGGCTTCTAAGACACGAGCACGTATTTGTGAATTTCTTTCGCGACTGATGCTGTACAAGGCACGAATCAATTTCACGGGAAGATGAGACAGAAGGGACGTCATGTTGACGATGTGTGAGACAGACCCAAAGTTTCCGAGGATTTTATAGATTTTTTAAGTCGACGGGGACGTGTACACGACAGGTCCTCCGTCTTGGCACCAGTGGTGAAACAGATGGGTACGAAATTACAAATAATCGGGGGTAGTGGGTTTTAAATCCACGAGTAAATAGGTGTGAAGGGTTTGAGGGGCATCGTCGTACGCATGAGTCATCCAAGGAGTTTCTAACTGTTTGGCTAAGACTTGCACTTGCGATTTATCTCTAAGGTTTTTAAACAAGAGCATGTAATGAACATTCAGACGGATGGTGCGATGGGCTTCACTTTGTTGAAACAAATTTTGGGTGATGTAAATGACACTGGCATAACGATGATGCCCTTTGCGCGTAAACCACAGTTTAATTTCTTCTTCGTCTTCTCCTAACATGTCGAAGATGACCGATGAGTTTGACTTGTGGTTATACACGATTCCGTCGTCTTCGCCAGGAAAGCCTTCCACAAACACGATGGAATCTCCTTGACTTTCTCGCAGGAGGCTGTATGCCGATTTCCACTCTTTTTAACACCACACGATACGTTGAGGTGGACGATCGATCAAATGATGTTTATGTTTAGTCAAAATTCTGACAAATTCGGTTTTGCCAGAACCGCTCGGTCCAGCAATTAACATGTTAAAGGGATGGCGAAGATACAAGGCCTCCCATTTAGCACGATATAAGTTTTCGTCGATGGCTTTGAAAGTGGAGGAAGAGGGAGCAGAGACAGCAGAGGTAGCCATAGTGAAGGGAATGTCACTTTTGAAACGAAGACGGACAAGACAAGAATTTTTATACTTTTTTCAGGACATGTTTATTTCAAAACATTTTTAAAATTGAACACGAAATACAAAAATACATAAAAGCCAAATGGTTAAGTACATCGATAAAATACACATCAAAACGATCAAACTGGAATATAAACAAGTCACTGCACAACATTTTTGGTGACGAAGGTGTGGTGTCCTAGGGACAGTTTGTAATGTTCTTAGAAGCTCTACACTTGGCACAGTCACATACGGGTCATCCCGGAATGGCCTTTCGGGGATGTCTATGTCAATGATGGTCCTGTCCCGAATGGAGTGGTTTTCTTCTGTGTCGGGTTCTTCTGACATTGTGGCTAACACAGATTTAAAAGTTACTTTCTGCACTGAACGTTTGAATTTATGATCACAAATCTTGGGCATAGTTTTCCGCTTCTTTTGTCCAAGCCTCGAAACAGAAACTTTTCCAGTCACGTACATCTGGCCAGTGAGGGTGTAAGTCACAAGTTACACACACATCTTCGTAAACATCTTCAGTGACTAAAAGTTGACGAATCTTTTTTTCCCGTAGAGGTCGAGAAGTATCGAGATGAAAGCGCAAGGATTTAAACAGAATGAGTCTCTCGTGTACATTTAAAGGTACCACCCTCATGTTTTTGGTGGTACCTCACAGTACAGATCATAAAGAGCCCACAAGGAATCAGCTGGTAAATGAAATCCCAGAAAGGAAGTCACTAAGACACACACCACACGTCGACCCAAATTTGTTGGATACAGTTCTTGTAAAAAGTATTGGTAATCCGCCACAGTCTGTATACTGTTATTGATTTCCTTCCACGGCAATTGGTGTATCACTAATGATAAAGGTCGTGGCATGGTAGCAAGTTTTTATACCTCTTCCTGTTGGAGGTAATAAACGTACTTTTTGAACAGAAACGGCTTTATTTCAGTACCGTACCAAAATTGTTTAGTAACTAACTCACACACCACACGTTGCACAAACGTTTCCTCTTGAACCAAGATTTGTTGGTGTAAAAGAGTTTGGTTTATCCTCTAAGTCTTCCTCTGGAATTCGTTGTAGTATGGCTAGTTTGGTCCTCGATCAGTTGAACAATATCTGACCACTGAAGCGCTTTCAAATGAATCAGTCCTCTTATAGCTTTCAGGTACCAGTGGTTCCAACATTGGTGACTTAACGGATGCAATTATTCTTTGCGTTTGACTTTTATTTTGACAAACTCTCGGTAAATGCGTTCTCTCAACTCCAGAAGCAAACCACAAATGTTCTCTTTTAAAGTGTCTATCAAGAGATTACTGAGGTCGTCCCACTAAAGGTAGGTAGTGACAGTGCGGAGACCATCGAGCATGTTTCAGGTAAGCGAAATCTTTCTTCTACTTGTGAAGTGACACGCCACAACTGAAGCACTTGACTTTATCACCTTCGCCCAAGTAGATAAATCCAGCTCTGGCTGAGTCTAAGGGGGTAGGTCCTCCCAGATATTTAGGCCATTTTCCTTGGAAGGATTGGAATCGACTTTCAAAGTCGCAGTATTCAGACAAACGCACAGGGAACGAATATTCTTCTTTCACCGGCTCATTTCGATGAGGGGACGGTGTAGCCCTAAGTAGTTTGCTCAGGCATGGATGACATCTGTAGGGTTGTAGCCACATGGTTCCAGTAAAGAGTCCACGATAACAAGTGGCATCGTTTTTGCATCCGTCAGTTTTGACACGTACATCATCACTTTCCATGGTAGGTATTGTAGTAGTAGTCATAGCAAAGTTCCCATGATGTGGTACTGAATCGCTGAGGCCACAGCGTACGGCATCTCTGGAATCGCAAGGCACAGCACCGCACTTCACTTGAGAATCACCGAACTTGAATGGTGTCTGTTTGTTAGGATTCATCTTTCTCGCTTGGCAATGATAGTCACAATGAACTATCGGTCTTGGACGTTTTCCCTTTTTATATGCTGACCAATATCGACCTGTCCGTATAGTAAAGTGAAGTGGTTGGGAAGCCACACTCTCTTCGGGTACACGATTTGATACACTTTTTCCAAGGCAGACTGACGATTTGGTGTGTGGCTAAATGTAGTTGGTATGTGATCACTTTAAAATCTTGATCCTCTCCAGACTGCAAGGCTTCTATCAATACCCCAAAGTTCACCACTTGACTGGTGCGATAATTGAGAGTTAATCCTTTAACTTTACACTCGGTGTGCACTTCTCCTTGGGGGCCCGGGATTCATTGTCGTAAATTTTGGAACCGCCACTAGAAAAGCTTAGAATCTTGTCATTGGGGTGACGTTTGACAAAGTTTGAGGATGTATGACAGCCAGGGTCTTCTCGGGCATGAATCGTTTGCGGTACACTAAGGTACAGGCTTTGGCAATGGTACAGGCTTTTTTCAAAGGATCGCTTCCTCCATGCTCCATGAACAATTCTCGAAATTTTCCACAGCATCGCCGTAAAATGTCCACGTCGGAACGACAATACTTTAACATTTCTTCCTGAAAGTCGAAGGGGTCCGAGGCGTGAGAGTGGTACCAAGCGTAGAAAGCTTCTCGTTGTTCGGTGCGCGTGTTGTCAGGGTCGTAGTAGAACGGCGTTTTGATTGGCTTCGGTATTGAAAAAGTACGGAAATAGCCTTTGGCCATTTCTGTCATTCCAAACGTTTTAGGCATTCGGCTCAATGGCATGGCCAAGTAACTCATCTAATTTTTAAACTGCACTTGTCCCACCTGCATGGAGATGATTTCGGCTCCGTTCAAGGTGACTTTAGGGCGTTGGGTACTTTGTTCCGTATAGTATTTCAAAAGAAACTGTCTATCTCGTATCCCGAGAAATTCTGAGCCATCACCGTGGCATGGCGATGGCAATCTCCGTAACATGCGATGTCCTCTTGGCTCCACGTCTCGTCGATGGGGTCTAAGATCCATAGGGCAAAATCGGTCAGCGTGTTAGGTCCCCGAAAGATTTTTTCACATCCTCCAGGAATCTTGCTACAGTGTGGTCAATGGCAAAAGATAGTTTCTTGGATGCACTTCTTGCACGCTCGGTGAGCCACGCAGAAATTAGAAATGTGAATGACAGTCTCTTGCGCGCACTAGAAATCGAAAAAGATGAAATTCCCTTTCTTCTTCTGGTCGTCTTCTTCATCCTCCTCCTGATGGGGTTGGTACTTTTTAATGTAGCATTCGTGTTCCATGTCCACGATTTGGTGATAAATGTGACATCGTTTCTTTCCTGCACATATGTGTGCCTTGGCACTATTGGTACGTATGACTTGTCCACAAGCAGAACAACATTTCATGAGTTGACAAGCACTTTCTGTGAACCTTGCGTCTTGAGATGCTGTCGGTAGCAGGTAGGGCTGACAAAAGTGCGATGACAAGTCGGGCAATGCACTCGTTTTTGTCCTTCGTCAAGACAGGGTTTAGAGGCTAAACATCCCTGGCATTTCGATCCACAATGCTTGTGTTGCTCTCGATTGTTTTACCCATAGTCACATTTCTCACAATAATACCTGTATCCCAGGAATTCGGTGATACTGGTAATGGCATCGAAATGTTCATCGTGATGATAGACGTGAATGTATTTTCCGTCTTTGACATTTTTGTCTCGAAACAACAGAGGTCCACGCACTTCTTGAGGGTGTACTTTCAAGGTGTAGCGTGGAGCCAAGATGTCTTGCAATTTTTGCATTTCAGGAATGCCACATGATGTGAATTTGGATAGGCCAACTTGCTGTAACATGAGTTCTGTTTCTCTTCGTTGTTTGGCTCGGTCCGATTGTTGAATAGTTGTCCAGGCTCTTTTCCATTCTGCCGTGTCATTCTTATCGGCATACGTTCGTCCCACCACGATGGCACGGGCTAAACACATCTTGTCTTGAGGGTTGTTAATTCGGACGAGACTCATTTTGGTGCTGCGAAGGTCGTCCACCAATAACACCTTTTTGCGTCCGGTCCCTTTGGGAAGAGAAACGTGGGTCATGTACAGTGTCGCTTTTCCATTGGTAATGTGAAACTTGTCGTTGGACTGCTGCACGTGTTGAATCTTGTCGATGACTTTGGAAGGTGTCAATTCTGATGGCCTGCTAAACTCGAGCTAAACCTGGGACTTCAGAGTGTTGTGATGAATGGAAAGTGTTAAGCAATCGTCTTCGTTGGCTCGACAATGCCATTTCAGTGTGGTTAACAAAGAATCCCACAAATCGGTGATGAACCCCTCTGCTTTCTCCAGCGGTACGTCTGACTTGAAATCTTTAAACTTCACCGTGTAAGTGTAAGCCGTGGTTCTAAATTTTCTAGAGGAGCGCTTTTCAGTCTCTCGAATGTGGTTGTACTTTTCAGGGGTTAATGGTGGTGGATCTTGGTTTGGTGTAGACTCTCTAGGTCTGGATTCTGGTTCACTCATGTCATCTTCGAAATTGCTGGCATGAATTTCAGCCAAGACTTCTGCTACTGTGCGAGGCGATAGGTCACGTTTCTGCATCTTACTTTCTTCTCCTTTCTTCACGAAATGATGCGATCGTTTCATCTTGATTGCAAAAAGTCACATGACTACATTTTAAACGCCATGGTCCCCTATATATCAATGTAAGGCCAGTGTCTTTCCTTTATAAAGTTTCCTTGTCTTCCTCAGAATATTAATTTCACTCTTAATCCTACCAGAAAGATGTAAGAGCCAACACAGATCGAACTTTGCGAGGTGTCATATGAAGGTTTTCTTCAGAGAAGCCGATGGACTACTCCCCCTCCTTTCGAGATAAAAGTCAAGATACTTGCTATGTCTCTCAGAAGAAAGGCATTGGTATTCTGAATGTCCACAACATCAAAGCAAGACAAGCGTTAAAAGAGACAAAAGTCAAGATACCTGTTATCATTGTCAAGAGAAAGGACATTTGTCTTCAGACTGCCCTAAGAAACAACAGGAGCAGAAGGAAGAGAGGGGATCCGAACAGGAAGAAGAGGTACCCTCAGAAAAGGAATAACCCAGACACGTCGAGACAGAGAAGAAAGAGAAGAAAAGAAGACGAGAAGAAAGTGAGGACGAAGAGGAAAACCTGCGACAGTGAAGAAATTCAAACAAAGAAGAGAGTGAAAAGACAAAGAAGAAGAAAAATGAACTTTTTAAAGTGATATGTTGTGAAATTGGATTGTAAATTTGTACCAGAGACTATACCAGAAAGAAAAACGTAAGTGTCTCTTGGTGTTGATTTTTATAATAAGGACCTATACTCATGCACTCACACACTTACGTCATGGGGAAAAAAGGGATTTGGAGTTTTGATTGATTTTGGCAAACATTGAGTAGTCTCTTTTCGAGAGAGATGGGTGGCCTTGAAAAGGACCGTTGGTTTTTTTTTTAAACAAAGCAAACTCAGGAACGGGAAGTAATGAGCTTTACCTGCCTTATCCATTTGCCACGGCCAAGGCCTACTTCTGGACCTGCTACTGTCGATGATTTGGTAGAAATCACTAGTGTTGGTATATCGGGTGTAGTAGGTGTGTTGACGGGGTTGGACTGTTTGGCTCGGGAAAGTCTTTTTCTCTTGGGTCGTATTAAAGAAGTCTGATACATTCCTTAACTCTGCCAAAATGTCTAAGAGTATCGTCACCGTTTGACTTTCACGGTCCTCCTTCTCTCCTAGACCTTGTTTCTTCTCTGCTTCTTCTTCTTCCTATCGTTTTCTTCTTGCCTCTTCTTCTCGCTGTTGCTGTTGAATGAGAAAGGCTTGTTCTGCTTCTTTCTGCTGTTGCAAAATTTTCTCCAATTCTTCTTTCTGCCTCTGTTTAAAATCCTCGACGTACATTAAGGAAGGAGAAGGCGACGAAGGTACTGGTACCGGAACAAATTCTTGTGAAGAAGAGAGAAAATCCACTAAATCCCAATTAAAATCGTTCTCTTCTGGAAGTAGAACTTTGTTTGCTTTGGTAGCCTCTGATATGCCATCACTCCTCGTCTCCACAGCCGGTGCACCCCAATTCATTGTCTTCGTAGTTTCCGTCATGTTCTAACTCTGTCGCATTGATTCACTGCACACAGACGCTAGCGCACCTATATAGGAAATGTGACGTCACAGGTAGCTCTCTTCGGATTGGAAGACAGACTCCGCACTGTGACTGAATGTTTTGTAACGCGTGTTAGGATTGGTGAAAGAACTCAATCATGTTTCGACCCGCTCTTCCACTATAAATAACCGCATTTCACCTCATTCCCTCCACCTGTTCTAGTTACAAGATGTGGACTAACGTAGAATCGTCTACTCTCCTATCGTCGATGCTGTTCAACCCGGACTATCGCATATATGTCAAATCATCATGGGCTATCACCAAGATGACTGATACAGCCCTTTGGAAACGAAGGATCTATGTGGAGAGACAAAGTTGTCTGAAACGAGTCTTAATCTACGGTCCAGAGGTCAGACGAAGTTTGAGGAAGAGAAGAAGATCCGTGCGATGCCCTCTATGTTAACTGAACGATGTTAACAAAAAAACAAAGGCCCTTTTCAGGGCTACTCCATTGCGTCAAAATGATATCTATTCTCTCTTGCCTAAAAAATGTTTTTAGCCGATCTTTTGTGTGTGATAGATTTATGTTCATAAATCTATGTTTATGTCATATGTCTATGTATCTGTCTATGTCTCTAACCCTGTCTCTAACCACGTCTCTATGTCTATGTCTCTATTTGTCCCTAGAATAGTGCGTATTCAAGTCAGCCCCTTGCCACACTGTTCGGGCCGATTTAGGTCAGCCACTTGCAACATTGTTGCCAGTGTCCAGTACCGTGACGTCACCCTGTTCAATTCCCCTTGTCACTAGACAGGCCCGATCCCTTGTCGCTAAACCTCCCTATGTTCAATTCCCCTTGTCGCTCTATAGGCCCACCCATGTTAAAATTCCCCATGTTAAATTACCCTTGTCACCAGAGTGCAAACGATCAAATTTAACATTAAGGTCCCATTGTCGCTAGGTTGCCCCCACTTACTACTGATGTTTACCTGAATTTGAGTTAAAAGATACAGTCTTGATTCTGACCTCAGAATCTTCCAGAATGGAAAATTCCGTTAAGTAACAGAGCATTTCCAGAAAATGGAAATTGCGACCTAGGTCAAGCACAGAGGGCTATATAATCTTGTTTGTCTAAAACTGGCTCATTCTTGCCTTAACATCTTGAAGCAGAATCAGTCTTATTGTTGTGTTCGGTTTTCATTTGGGTGGATTTATTTACTCATTATTATTCACTGGAAATACAAAGTGGTGCTCATCAATAATATTTTTGGACTGGAAGATTAATTTGGAGTTATAGTGAATGCAGACAAAAACATTTTTGGATTATATTTTATTGTTATTCATCGAAAGACTCTTAGCACATCGCCACAATCCAGGCTACCTGTACATTACTACGTTCGAGACTACAGGCACATAAACACATTCAGTATTGTAATCTATTTGAAATACCGCTAGAATTCTCTTGGAACTTCATACATTTGGACTTGTGATAGAACTTTACGACAATGCATGATTTAATTCACAATACTGTGAGTTCTTTTTAAATTTTCACTTTGTATTCTATGGAAATGAATAATTAGTTGAATTTTACAAACCTTGTTAGTTCTCGCACTTTTCTGTGGCTTAGTTTAGACCATAGAGTCGTAACACCTCTCAAACCTTTAGGGTAAAATAGCGCAAGAACAGATATGTTTTAAGCAACATTATTATTTTCCTTATTTAGTTCTTCCTTTGCCCTTTCGAAATGTAACTTTTAACTTACCATCCAAGTACGTATCATTTTAAAAAAGAATGGGTATGGGGGCGCTAGCACAGATAGTCAAGAAAAAGTAACCGAGATGCGTCTGTATGAAGTGGAATTTTGTTGTTTAACGTGCCTGAACATCGCTAATTCAGTACAGAAAGGGTGTGGTAAGTAACAGGAAGAATTGTCACTATTCAACAACCCTTTCCTTCATTAACAATTTTGTTTTTTCCCCCATTTTTAAATTTTTCTTTAGAAAATAAAGTATACATATTTCCTTTACAGCCGACACAACTTGTAAGTTATAGTATAATTGCACACAATCATTTTGTTGTGCACTCCCACGGTACTACACGGCAGTACAGAGCCCCTTTTTATTATTGTAGGTTGCAGACAGATCGACTGAACGAAATGTTTTTAAAAGTCCGTTGTCCTTAACCTCACGTAATAGGTAATATCTAGTTTAGCTTCTTGATGTGCCTGGGAAGAAATGCTCTTCGGTACAGTATATCATATATTTCCTTCAGACACACGATTTGCCTCATAACATAACTGAATATAAAACATTTTATTATACTTTCCTTGTAAATAGCAATATCTCGACTTATCATCCTTATTGCTATAGAGTGTAAACATGACACATGGAGCTAGAGAGTGTAAGTCAGCACAGAATCATGAAGTTAGAAAGTGTAAAGGCAGTACAAACATGGAGCTAGAGACTGTAAGCCAGTATGTACAGATGTGTAAGCTAGTATACGCAGATGAAGCTTGAGATTGTAAGCCAGTATGCACCGGTGAAGCTTGAGATTGCAAGCCAGTATACACACATTAAGCTAGAGAGTGTCAGCTAGTATAAACACATGAAGCTAGAAAGTGTCAGCCAGTATAAACACATGAAGCTAGAGTGTCAGCCAGTATACACACATGAAGCTAGAGAGTGTCGGCAAGTATACACACATGAAGTTAGAGAGTGTCAGCCAGTATACACACATGAAGCTAGAGAGTGTCAACCAGTATACAAACTTGAAGCTAGAGAGTGTCGGCCAGCATACACACATGAAGCTAGAGAGTGTCAGCCAGTATACACACATGAAGCTAGAGAGTGTCAGCCAGTATTCACACATGAAGCTAGAGAGTGTCAACCAGTATAAACACATGAAGCTAGAGAGTGTCAGCTAGTATACACACATGAAGCTAGAGAGTGTCAGCCAGTATACACATATTCAACCCGGATATAGTTGTTCTATTAGTTATTAGCTCAAATGTCAGATCATCTGCCAGTCACCCTGAATAATATGGTACTATTATGGTACTATTTCTACTCTACACACACACACACACACACACACACACACACACACACACACACACATATATATATATATATATATATATATATATATATATATATATATATATATATATATATATATATATATATATATATTTGTGTGTGTGTGTGAGAGAGAGAGAGAGAGAGAGAGAATCTCAAATGTACTGACTAGTCACTAACCCAACAGGCGAACAAGGTTGCCACCTAGTGCGCAGACTAAATCATGACATTAATCATTTATAAAGTCGAACGTTTATTAATACTAATGAACGGTTTATAATAACCGATGCTCCGGGAGGGTTTCGGTACGCAAGATGGAAGGTTCGCCTATGGCGCCAAATAACCTTGCACCAGCCCTGGATCCAATGCACAATTAGAGACTTAGACTCTGGCGTGCATTTGGATTCTCCCTTCCACGCTGAGGCATTAACCATCACTTTGTCTCCCACGATCGAGATGTCGCTCTTAAGAATACTACCAAACTATCTGCTAGTCCAGTTGTCCAAAAACAGGCTCGCGAGCCAAATGTGTCCCTCTTGGCATTTTTATGTGGCCCGTGCTCATACAAAAAGTCAGTTATATAATTCACGGTATAATTATAATAATATGAAACATTACGGCCCACGGACTTTACATTTTTAGTCCATGTGGCCCACTGGTTTGAAGATGTTGAGCACCCTGTTCTAATCCATCTAACCTCACATATGATATAGTCTTTACGCCCAAATATAAAGACATGAGCGCTCAGGAATCAGACTTCATTTCACCTTGTGGCACAAGAATTCGTCTTCACTTAGGAACAAAAAATCAATACTTCAACATCCTGTTTTCCAGAAAGAAAAACACCTTGGTTATCAGCATGTTCTACGCTGATTATCAGCATGCTCTACGCTGGTTATCAGCATGCTCTACCTTGGTTATCAACGTGCTCCACATCGTCAAATATTATAGTTGATCTTTGCCAAGGTCACCAGTAAATTCTCTCCTTTTTGACGGTAGATTTAATTAAATCAGAGCCTGATATCGTGGCCATACATCCCTTTATACCGACTGTTCGAAAAACGGAGAAAAGGTTGAAGTTACCATTGCAAAACCCAATGCACCATCTCGGGCCGGTACAAAGTTTAAGGTACCATGCAACTCCTCACGTCACCATTTTGAGCCAATACAAAGTTGCAGCTATCATTGCAAACCCCCATGGCATCATCTCGGGACAGTACACAGCTGAAGCTACCATTGCAACACCCCATGGCACCATCTCGGGACAGTACACAGCTGAAGCTACCATTGCAACCATTGCTACCATGGCACCATCTAGGGCCGGTAAAAAGTTGAAGCTATCATTGCAACACCCCATGGTACCATCTCAGGCCGGTTATCGGATAAAGCCTGAACTTTCTTCTGAAGAAATTACAGCCATACTAATAGCTTTGAAATATTTTTGAACCTTTCAAACAATAAATTTCATCATCTCTTCGGATTCACTTTCCACACTGAAAGCTTTGCAAAACCATAAATCTAACAGCCTGTTAATATCCGATATATAACAGAAACATAATATGCTGATACATTCTGGGATAAGTATTCTGTCCTGTTGGCTACATAGTCACAGTAGTATAAAGGGCAGATAAATTAGCCCAAAATGCCCTGCAGTCGCCCCTTTCCGAGCGGAAGATACCATATACAAACTTCAAATACTATATATATATTAGCATTTTCGTGATACTTGGCAGAATATGTGCAATACAAACTCCACAAACTTAAGAACATCAAAAAACACTATTCGCGAGTGGTATCTCTCGTATAAAACAAATCGTAAAGATGTTGTGGTATTCTGCCGATCGTCTATAGGACACACGTACCTGACTCGTGCTTACTTCTACAAGGGTGAACCTTTACCAGAGTGCATATCATGCCAGTGTATACTGACAGCGGAGCACTTTCTTGTCCAATGTGTCAACTTTCACTCTGTGACGTGGTGTACCACGTGAGAAAACTTTGGATTTTGTTAAGGAATGAGGTTTACAAAATAAATTTGGACCATACTTTCTTGAGGATTTTAGATACGTTACCTTTATCTTTTTTTCATATACATTTGATAGAATATTACAATTTTTACGTTTTATAATTTATCTTGTGTTTATTTTTTATTATTATTAATTATTTAGAAAGGTTATCTTCCATTAGTTTTTTTTAATGCAATTTATCTTACATTTTCTTAGCATTTACTTTTAGTTCTCACCAAATAGCCACTGTTGTGCAGAGGTGCCGTAGACGCATCTTCGCTAGACAAAGTCCCGATATGTTAACCTATCTACATAGATAGGTTAACATATCGGAACATTGGCCAACGAAGATGCCGTAAACGCTAAATACATACATACATACATACATACATACATACATACATACATACATACATACATACATGCATTGACCCTTGGCATATATATATATATATATATATATATATATATATATATATATATATATATATATATATATATATATATATATATATATATATATATAGCCAAAACAGCATCTACCTCTCGCTATTTGATTGGATGCAGACGACCAAAATAAAAAAAAGACAAAATTGCTGGTTATATTGACCAAGGCAGATAGTGGGAATAATCATAGCAGGCACCGTGGACAACGACGCATATCTCGCGTAAGTTTCTTCTATTTAAACCTTTCATACATGTCGAAGCTTGTGGAAATCGTACAAGTCACCAAATTGAAAGCTACCAGGTCTCGTAACCAACCAGGATTACCTCAGCTATCAGTCTTATTTAAATCAGATCTCCACTGTCCTACGTGAAGATCTAACAGCGACCGATTAGAGGTTATGTTCGATGACCTTTGAATTATTTGATGGAAATATAGCTTTCAAAAATCTGTAAATAAATCAAATCGTTCGGCACTCGTTGATGCCCTTCATCCACACCGCTCAGTCTCCTTATAGAGATACATGACTTAATCTGATTAGCTGATAAAATTAGCTATTATGTTAATAACAAAGGTCACATTAACATGACCCCTAAGAGGCCGCTATCAGATCTTCACTTAGGGCATTGGAGCTCTGATTTTAATCAGATCGTCGCAGCTATTTATGCAGGACAAAAATATGCCACTCGGAACTACCTCGCGGCTATTTCTGCTAGACAAAATTATGCCTCATATGTATGACGGCTCAGTAACTTAAAAAAAAAAAAATAATAATTTTGTTCGTCGGAAAATTTTCCGTCCAAAAATTAAAAAAAAAAATTAAAAAAATTAAAAAATAAGCAAAACAATCTGTTTGGACTATATATGCTTTTTCTATGAATGGATTGACTGTTGTTTAACTGATAGATTGCAAATGATTAAAATTGATTATTCGGAACTTTGCGGTCAATCGCTCTTTCATAAATAACAAAAATGATCCTAATGGCAGCGATCGACGTTACATTGGACTCGTATGATTCATATGATTGACCTCGAAGTTGCGAATGAAAAATGTGCCTCGCATGTATGTGAGCGCAGTAATTTACCACAGAAAAAAAAGAAAAGAAACATGTATTTTTTTGCCGGTAATTTCTCGACAAAAAAATGAAACCAATTTATTCGGACCACCTCGGCTAATTGTATTATTGTACTGACCGCAGGATTAACCCAGAGGTTTCAGAATAAAACGAAATTGATCATTCATAACGTCTCGGTCAGTCATTGTTTCCTAAATAACCGAAGTGGACCTAATAGCAGCTCTCGATATGAGGTGTGACTCGTAGAATTGACCTCGAAGTTGCGAAGGGTCACGGAACGAGCTCACTGACTGGTCGGTAGAATTGACTTTTCATGGACAGTTAACTCTGCGTTCGTCAGCGGGAACTTGCTGAACACACGATTATGGCTTGCTGCATATGCTTCGATGTGGAAGGAAGTGGATAAACAGAGCTTGGCAAGCGAAGATGCAACAAGAGAGAGAGAGAGAGAGAGAGAGAGAGAGAGAGAGAGAGAGAGAGAGAGAGAAAGAGAGAGAGAGAGAGAGAGTTTCAGTATTATGCACATTTGCAGGAGAGAAATACAGTTTAAATCCGAATTTGTTTTTTTTGTTTGTTTTTTTTTCTTTTTTTTTTTTCTTTTTTTTAAAAACTACATTTACATTTGTTTCTCATTGTATGCATGCGTTTGAGAATTATTAATTTTTAATTTGTTTTATTGAACAATCCAAATGAATGCACAAAACTGTCCCAACTTTATCAATACCAAAACCCTTTTTACAGTCTTACAAAATGTATTTGAAGTTTTTAATCTATATAGTTTTCTTTCATTTTTAATTTCAATTTACAGTTTTTGAGGAAAAATAAAGATGCCAATTCGATCAAGATAGGATAGGATACTTTTTTGTTTTACAAAATTATTCCAGGAAATCAGACATGCCATATATAACATTCGTTTTAAAACTGTTATGTAATATTTTACTGTTTAATTATGTACCGCCAGTTAAACGAAGTATTCCTTTGAAATCGGTATGAATCATCCACATTGTACATTCAGTCACGTGTCAGTGCCACGAGTATATTTTTCAAGTGTGACTTCGAAGTAGTTCTAGATATCATTGTGCGTGTACATATGTGTGTATGTGTACCTATGTAGTCATGCATGTGTGTGTGTGTGTGTGTGTGTGTGTGTGTTTGTTGAGAGAGAGAGAGAGACTTTGATAGCATGTATATAGAAAACAGTTATTATACGTTGTGTTTTTTTGTACTTTATTCACACGTTGACTCAGAAACTGTCATCAGTGCTGACAGAACGATAGACGTTGTACCGTACCTCTATACATATTTCCGTGATATACGAAAGTCATTACTGATGGATAATGTTAAATAAGACGTTTACGATGTAGCTGTAAACGCATATATGGGGTAAGGGGATGGGATACGTTGTCGATTTACTAAACACGAATGTTGAGGTTATACTATTTTCATCTTCCTATGGTTTGATTTCTTCTCATTTACGTACATCCTTCAGATCAAAATGTGTTATCTACCCTGCAAGGTGTAAGTAATGCACATTAATCTCCTGATGTACATTTTTAATGTACGCGCTTACACATGGAAAGGAACTCAAATAATATCTTAATTAGAATGGTATAACTCATTTTGTGTTTATGAATATATTTGCTTTATATCTCACTCATATGCTTGTTATTTGTTCTTGTTGCATGTATTATGGAATTTGAGCCAGTGGTCTACATTACTTCAATAAAGATCAATGTTTCTTCTGTTTCGATTAAAGCATTTTTGTACCCGATACTCGCTTTTCTCTGCTCGATATTCGCCTTTTTTCGTCTTGAGACTCGTTTTTCTTGATTCGATACTCGCTACTAGAAACATAAAACAGACACTCTTATAGCAGAAACCAAATGACATTACCATGAAATGTCGTAGCAACCGCCCAAGCAACCCACGCAAGTGGGAATTGGGAGGGGACGGGGCACAGAATTCTTCATCAAATAAATTTATTTTATAGGAACTGGGACCCAAAATTTAGTTTCTTATAGCCCCATTGCACTGGGATACTTATACATTGGAGTATAATAATAATAACAATAATAATAAAAAGTTTCAGTGGTTTTAGCTGCCGCATCAATTCAATTCAGAATAAAGAAATATCTCAGAGTTAGCGAAAGCAGTGAGGCGTCTACAGTTTAACATTTAAATTTGAATTAATTCCTGTTCCTTTGAATACTCAAGGCTATCAATATTCCACCAAATAATGCCGCGGGTCGGCTACCAAACATGCCGACCCAGCAAAATGCACTTGTCTGCGCCCGCTGAACCATAAGATGGTTGTCTGGAATTTTTGGGTCAGGGTGAAATACTTGAACCCGCGCGTGCGCTTAGGGATCTGTCTGTTCCACAGACACATTGACCTGGTGACCCAGTTTGTTGCTACGTTGATATTGCACAAGCTTTACAGTACAAAGCAAGGGCGTTCATTGTTAACGCATGACAGCCCTTGTTAAAGCAATAATGAATTAACACAAGAACGTTGTCCTCGTGTCAGGAGGAAGTGCCGGTATAAAAAAAGCTCTTTGAGCTGTGCTAAAAAGGCGTCTGCAGTTACGTTGCAAAGGTAGAGCGCAAAACGACGTCTCCACATGACACGCCTATTGTAAGTATTGATAGGAGAAAGAAGAAAAGCTAGAAGAAAAATGCGTCTTGTAAGTACTTGAAAGACATCGTTATCTTAGTACTTGTCAAATTAAAATTTCTAAAGATTCGAAATCGTCTGCTTTGGTTTGGATTAGTGTTTTATGGCATATCAGCACAAATAGGTTATTTAGTGCGGAGGCAACTGAAGTTAAGAGGCTTGCCCAAGGACACATCACGGTAGCCGACCATGGCTGATCCACTGGTTGAATTCGATGCCGTGCGTCTTTCGGTCCCGAGTAGGGCGTGCTAACCAATGCTCCACCACAGCCCCCTTCATATTTAATTTCGTCACGTAGGAAGTTTAAATCAGCAGGATTTCATTTTTTTGTTACGTTTAGGCCGCAGTGTTTATCGGATATTAAATGGTGAACGTGAGAAGAAGAAAACATATATCCGTCTTTTTCTAACATTTGTTCAACTCTGAAGAGCCTCTTGCTATCTGAGTTTATTCTCAAGTTCAGCATACAGAGAAGGACTGTATATCAGAAGATCCATTCTATCATCGCCATCCATGCCATCAGCATCAAAATTAAATCACTTTACATTACAATATTTAAATTCCCTGTAAAATACTGGCTTTATTACTCTCCCATACATCTCTCTTCAGCCATATATTGTGGACGGTATCTCTTATTTCCCAGTTTACGCGCTTATATCTAGTAAATGTTTCCGTGCATTCAAAACATTTACCCAAAAAGCATTTTTATTTGTTATTATCAAATTTTCGATACATTCATTGCCAAACTCTTTTAATGAATTCCTTTCGCATACTGTTATTTTTCGAAAAGTCTGAAAAAATATGCAAATCCATGTAAATTTAAGGGTCATGATAAATTTAGAAATGATAATAAGCTTTAGTTTTCCCAAAGGAGTATCTTGTACTTACGGTTTCCTTTTAGTTTTATCTCTGAGTTCCAAATGAATTTTCTTAAAAGTGGATCTCATAGTCCCTACCTCAAATAAATGATTTAAAACTGAATTACGTAAGATTTTGAACACTGCTATTGTTTTTGATAGATTTCCTGTAGATAAAATATTTAACATATTCCATATATTCTGCCATTTATTCTCTTGGTTTATTTTTATTGTATTTTTTAACTTGACTGAAAATGTGTTGCATAGTAATGTAAACTCTGTTATCTAGCGTGATTGTAATCTAGGTTTCAGCCCCAATTCTTGTAATATTAATGCAAAAAGCTTTTGTGTTGGCAATATTTGAATGCTTGAAAGAATAATAAGTGTGTCTGTGATGTATATGATAATAAAACAAATATAAATACCAAAGAATTTCACATTCGTATAGGCTGTCAATCAATTCGTTAAGAGTATCTAGGTACAAAATCCACGCCAAGAGCCGCTTCTCTCAAAAGAAAGACTGTAAATATCAGCCATTGATTATCAAAAAACAGTTACCTTTATCTGCTATTTGATATACATTTTACCTTTATCTGCTATTTGATATACATTTTACCTTTATCTGCTATTTCATATACATTTAACAGTTTAACATCTTTAATTTTTATATTTTATCTCGTTGTAGCCAATCTTTACATTTATTTCGATGGGTTTATTTTCCTAAATTTTTGTGCTGAGCTGCCATAAGACTATTACACAGATGACAAATTGTGCAAATGCAATGATGATGTTTTTGTTATTTGTTTTGAATAAGTCTACTACCTAATGTGTTGAATTGTATTTCACAAACCCGGTGAACAAATTGATCGTAATGTTTTAAATATTTAATTTGCGTCGTCATGCGTCCTTTAAAGCACGCGTTAAAGTCGCTAAAGTGGCAATAGGCGTTATGATTTATATGAAATCTGGGTTCACAGTTGCTAATTATTGACATTGGGTTTTTTTTCTTCAAAACCATTTATCTGGTAATTTGCGACTGAAAATGCTGTGAGCTGATTTACATGCAATACTACTTTTATGATCTTGAGATTTATTGTCCACCATTTACTGTTATGGCTCGATTTGCGATTCCCACCGATCGATTTGCGATTCCCACCGATCGATCCTGAAAGTTTTCTTCTCCTCGTGATTCAGACGAACGTTTTTGCAAAGAAACTCTCCAGATCGAAAAGTTAGAGTTAGTAATTTTAGAAATTCTCTTCGTCACAAGGACTTTAGAGGTGTTACTCGATCGAGATTTGAAATAATTATCAGGGCCGACAAGGGGGGAGGGGACCGGGGATATATCCTCGGGGCCCGGGCCCGTGATGGACCCGAAGAACACTTTTTAGTTTTATAAAAGATAAATTTTGTTTGAACAAGAACTTGGAGAAGCCCGGGTGTTTCTTACCCCAGGGCCCGTGATCGCTCTCTATCCCGAAGATCATTGTCCGGAAATACTTGTTCAAGATGACAATCCTGGGGACATCGTTCTGAATTTTTTGTTAAAGAAATCACAATATTGTCTTTTGTCACAAATAGGTGCATTTCTATTGGATAGTAATATGTATGATCGTGGTGGTTAAACCTCGCTATTCCCTCTTTCGATGTAAGCCAGAGAATTTCCAGCTTTATTTTGTCTTTCGTGCTATAGGTGCACTTAATTTCAAGTAATATATATGTATCACTTCGATGGAGTAAATATCGTTATCGTCTGTTAAATCAAACTTTAATCTTGAATGTACTTGATGTTGACAAAGGTTTGTTAGGGAAGCAAAACAATCTATACTAGAACGCGTGAAGATTATTCGTCGAGTATTGATCACCCTTACATATCCAATGGTTTACGTAATCTTTATAAATAACTTTTAAAAATGTTTTCTTTTTGTCATGGGTAACCAACATGTATACAGACTGATTTAGATATATGACGATGGAAGATCGATCCATTGAGTTTGTATTACAAGCACACATGACCTGCGCAATACATTCTGGGAGTTAGATTCATCCAATGGAAGCAGCCATCTTAAATTTCCTCCCTCGTGGCCTCTGTAAGTTGATATCCTCGGTTGCTATCCTTATGTATAATGATATTTATTGCACTTTCAGAAGCTGGTATTCTACTCTGGCGAAGTCCATTTTCTCTCTATTAATAAGTGCTAAAACTAGTGTGTTTTGGACTAGTTCAAGCTTATTTTTCAAACACATGGGAGCAACCATACTGGTCAGGTGTCTGCATGGTTTCCATAATTACCACACGTAAAGAAATTTCAGTCACAGTGCACTAAAGTAGCATATAAATAATGGCAACATTTTCTCATTTTAGTATGTTGCCATATAATGATTTTGTCCTTAAATTAATGGCAAAATTCTTAAATTATTCTAGAAATTAAAAAATCCCATAGCAAATTTACGTCAGAACAAATCGAAAATGGATATTTTCTTGAAAACGTAGCATAGGGTCTTAACGTTTCCATGTGTGTGGAAAAGGAGTTTTGTCTATCGCTATATTGTCACAGTAAAAAAAGCGTTGTTAAAAAATAATTTTCTCCCCCTCTTCCTTTTTACACAAAAATAAATAAAAAGATAACAATAATAATGCTAAAGTAAACAAATAAAAATAAATTAAAATTTAAATTAAAGTAAGATGATTACAATAAACAAAATTAAAAATAACAAAAATAACGTACCCAATTCCCAAGTGGAAGGAGGGTGATAAAGAAGGGGAATAGGGAAGACAGAGTTATCTCCCCATCCTCGTCAAACACTTTAGAGGGCCCCATATGGCCTTAGGTCACAATTAATAGTTCCGGTTCAGTACCCACGAATGTAGTCCCAGTCTATTTTTAGATCATTTTTTCCTGTCTCCGTTTGGTGGTGATACAAGAGTTAGATTTAGGCATTCTTGGTAAGGATTTAAAAGCAATTGTTTATTCTTTAGAATATGAGCTTATGGTGTGGTTGTCTGCGTGTATTTTGGCGACAGTGCACAGTGAGTAATAAGGCCTTGGTGATGATCCGGAAGTGAAATCTGTGTTCCATTGCATGGTGTTTTGTTTACAATTCAGCCTCTCAAAAAAATGCAGGTCAACCCCTGACAAGAACTTCACCGTAAAGTCATCTTTGAAGGTATTTTAGATTGACATATGATTTGTATTGATTGTCACGCAGTGGAAAGTTCAGTACTGAGAAACAAATGTAGAGAATATATAGTAAAATTAATTGTGTTCTATGGCCATATAGGACACACTGTACTAATGGTATGAAGAAATGGGAACCAGCCTGGAAATGGATGAACATAAAATAGAGTATATATGGGATGGCTGGCCAGGATTGGTTAATAATGTAAGGTTATGTTTTAGGAAAAAGAATCTTTCGAGAGCTTATCCAAGTTGTAATTGAAAAAAATAGAGACATTGTTTGATTGATGGAATTCCAGTCCTTTAACAGTCTTGAGTTTGGAACACTCAGTACTTAAATTAGCACCTGACTCTTTGGTGCGGAATTGAAAGCATGGTTCAAACACACGCAGGTCCAGAAAATGCCGTGGCTCATATCTTTCTTCTACACAGAAGCTGACATCCAGGTTTCATCTATACTGATAAATATAGGTTTGTTCATGGGCACTCAGAAATTTTAAGTTATTGAATTTTTAATATCATGGTGTTTGCATAGGTTTACTATGGGAACTGAATTAGTACCGCGAGTCCTCCAGCAACCGTCCTTTCTATAGGAAGTGGAGTGGGTAGAAACTCTAAGATTAAATTTTCACATAACATGGATTTTCCTACTTGACATGTAAAAACAAGAGAAAACTGATGCTACATTTTAACTTTTTTGTTATTTTTATTATTATTATTATTATTATTATTATTATTATTATTATTATTATTATTATTAAGGGGAAAAAATGGAATCAGCAAACAAATTTACCTTATACCTGTCACTCTCTCAGAAGTTCATAATATTTGTAGAGTGCGCCCATAAAAAGTCATGCAAAAAATAGCTCCTTTATCCCCAGACACTAAATTAAAAATTCATAAAAATTAAATAAAGTGATAATTTAACAAATTATAATAAAAAATAACAATACTTTCACAGAATTTAAAAACTAAATTAAATATAAACATTTTGAAAATGGGTAAAACTAAAACAAGTTAAAGTAGTTAAATTTGAATACAAATGTCAAATAATTTTAAACAATAATAAAATCAATTTAAAATCCATAGGTAAAACAGAAAAAATAAATATTTAAACAATAAGCAAATTAGAATTCATATAAAAAAAATAAAATGAAAATAAACAAACAAAAACTAGTTAACATTTGAGATGGAATAAATAATGACTTATGCAATAAATGGTTACGTCTAAAAGTATGCAATATTTATTTTAAATGGCTATACATAAAGACATCATTGTCTTTAGCAGAGAAAAAACAATGTTGTCCTAGACTAATGGGATTCATCTTGATATATTATTATGTACTGGTAATAAATATGCTAGTAGTATTTTGTTTTCTTCCTTCTCTTGCATTAAGAAGAAATGAAAATGTTATATAGCTTCCTAATGCACCAGTGGCGGCGCGAAGGTTCGTGGCTCCCGGGGACATTGTTTTTTAGTGTCTACTTGCTACATAGAACATTTTTTATGTCAGTTGCCAACCTCCCTCCTGCTCCTTTATCTCCCAAATATAAAGTTTGTGAAGAGTTGCCCACGTTCACTATGGCAAAGTTGAAATACTATGAAAATTTTAGCTGCAGAAAAAGCTCCCAACGGCGCCCTTGATGCCCTGGGGCAACTGCCCACTCTCAACCCTAGCCCTTTCTCGCCGCCACTGTATGCCACTCATTGTTGCTCCTTTTATAAAATTGTTTTTGTAATTTAAGTTTTCTAGAAAATTATTTATATGTTATCATTTTACACTCTAATATTAATAACACGAATAATTCATTAACTTAAAATTTTAAAACTATTATTTGTAATTTTTTTAAATATTTAAATATCATATTTCTCTTAATTCTTATTGAAGACTTTACAAAACTGTATTTACATATTATGCTACTCGTATCATCATCATCATCGTCGTCATCTTCATCGTCATCATAATCATCAAGCCTGAGGGCTCCTCATGAAGAATAGGGGTTTAGGAACTATTCTCCACCACACTCTATTTTGTGCCGCCATCTTGGCCTTTCCCCAGGTGGTTCCCCTTTTCTTGATCTCTTCCTCAATGGATTTTTCTTAATGTCTGCCCATTTTCCTCTTGTTTTGAGGGTTCTACTCACATACTAATCAATATTTTTACAAAATATTTGTTGAGCTTCGTAATAAAAAAAAAAATTATAGTTAAAAATGTTTTTAATATTTTGGTGATATAAAAAAACAGCTCAAAATTATACTCTTGTACTAATAAATAATTCATTAAGTTGTATTTTTCCTGGTGAATCATAAACACTACTGATAAGAAATTAATCCCTTTTTGTGTGTTTAAATCGGAGCCAAATCCACCATTATGACTTAATGGTATTTGTTTTAAACGGACCTTTAGCTTGTAAGTCATGTCCTGTAAAACGAATAGAATGAATTTTCTCATTCCATCATGTAATTACATTTTTGTATACATTTTATTTATTGTAGGCTTATATATATATATATATATATATATATATATATATATATATATATATATATATATATATATATATATATATATATATATATATATATATATATATATACATACAAACTGTACCTACAAAGAGACATTCTTGTTGTAAGCTTGCGCAAACTGTATTTGCAAAGAGATATTTCCCGTTTCAAAGAAAGAATAATCGTTGTTCATTCATTCATTAGTTTTCTGCACTACTGCAGTCTGAGGCATCCATCTTTTCCATTCTTCTTTTGAAATCTCTCAATGCTTCATCACTTTATATGACTTTCCATCTTGGAGGTCATTCAGAAGCATATTTCATGGTTTCCCTCCTGGTCGTTTTCCATCGATTCTCTTCATCTTTGAACCTACTAAATTTATTGCCTCTTCATTTGTTTTCCTATCCAGAAATCCAAATCTCAAAAGCTTTTAATCTTCTTTCTTCCTTCCTTCCCAAAAGTCCAAGTTTCTGATCCATACAATGCCATTCTAAATACCCGGTCGTTGACAATCTTCTTTTTCAAATCTGTGTTAATTTTCTGCGTTAGTAATTCTTCTTCTTGTTAAATTCATCCTTCTTGTTAAATACACCCTTCTTGTTAAATACATCCTTCGCCATTCCAGTTCTTGTTAAATACATCCTTCTTGTTAAATACATCCTTCGCCATTCCAATTCTTGTTTTCTTGTTATGCAGTAGTTGGAGAAGGAGCTGATAAAAGAGGAGTCGGTAAGAGAAATGCGAGAGGTGCAAGCATGGGCGCCCGCAGCATAGGTCAAAGGGGGGGGGAGGAGGGTCACGTGACCCCCCCTGGAAATCATACTGCA
>JAECUM010004781.1:0-40659 GCA_016617855.1 Megalonaias nervosa | reverse complement strand
ATTATATTCTTGCAAAAAACAAACTCCACCTTAATAATCTTTGAGTTTTATTTTTCATCTTGTCGATGAAAGTAAGGGGGGTTGCGATCACTAAACACAACAACCGGAGAAGGAGCCGAGCTAATGTAAAAATCAAAATGTTGTAATGCCATTATTAAAGCCAAAAATTCCTTCTCGATTGTTAAGTAACTTCTTTGGTGCTTATTTAATTTCTTAGAGAAATAGCACACTGGCTGTTCAACACCATTTCTGTCTTCTTGAATCAATACTGCTCCAACCCCAACATCACTTGCATCCACATATAATTTAAAAGACTGATTGAAATTTAGAGCTGTATGAACCGGCGCACTTTTGAGTATGACTTTTAACCTATCAAAAGCCTCCTGACATTTTTCAATCCAAAGAAACTTGTTTTTCTTATTCAACAAGTTTGTCAGGGGTTCAGCAATATTAGAAAAATTGGAACAAAACTTTCGATAGTATCCGGCTACACCCAAAAATCGTATCAGTTGCTTTTTACTTGACATCCACAGGGAAATCAGAGATAGCCTTGACCTTAGCATCTATAAGTTTAACTTGACCATGTCCCACAATATGTCCTAGAAAAGTTACACAAGCACGGCAGAATTCACATTTAGATAAATTGATTGCAAATTTGCATCAGTGAGTCTGCTGAAGATTCGTGGCTAGATGTTCTTTCCAGGCGTCGATGTAGATGATGACGTCATCGATGTAAGCATCACAATTATCTAGACCAGAGGTAATCATATTCATCAAGCGTTGAAAAGTACTTGGAGAACCCTTCATCTCGAACGGCATTACTTTATATTGATAGATTCCATCTGGAGTCACAAATGCCGAAATTTCCTTTGCTCTTTCCGTAAGTGGAATTTGCCAAAATCCTTTCAGAAGGTCGACTTTGGTGACATACTTGGCATTTCCAATTTTATCAATGCAGTCATCGATTCTTGGTAATGGAAATGAATCTGTTTTTGTCACACTGTTCACCTTCCTATAATCAGTGCACATACGGAAAGTTTATCTGGTTTCGGAACAAGTATACATGATGAACTCCAAAAACTTTTACTGGGCTCTATGAAATCGTTCTCCAGCAAATACTGAATTTCCTTTTTCAAGTATTCCTGTTTGAGAGGGTTCATCCTGTATGGGTGTTGTTTCACAGGTTTTGAATCTACAATTTCAACGTCATGAAATATTTTGTTTGTCCTCGTAGGAATATTTGGAAACAAATGCTCATATTCGAATAATAACTGTTTAAGTTCATTTCTTTCTTGTCATTGAAAATGTACGAGTTTCTCTTCTAGATGTTTCATAATTTCCGACTTCCGAAGATTTGTTGTTCCAAGATCAACAGTGTGCGATTGAATTTCTTCACTTAAATCCTCAGTTTGTGGGACAGGTACAACTAAATTAATTGCATGATTTACTTGGCTATCTCTTTCAATATACTCCTTTAACATGTTAATGTGGCAAAGTTGTTTTTGTTCTCGCCTCCCAGGAGTATTTATGATATAGTTTAAATCATTTATTTTCTTTTCAAAAGTGTATGGACCTTAATACTTGGTCTGAAGGGGATTTTGTGGAATGGCCAAGAGAGCTAGAACTCTATCACCAGCCTGAAAACTCCTATCCCTTGAGTTTTTATCATATCTTAATTTCATTCTGGACTGAGTAGAGTGCAGATTTGCTCTTGCGACCTCACAAGCCTTTGACAATTTGTACTTAAAAGCAGAAACATAATCAAGAAGATTGAGCTTAGTATATCCATTAGAAAGAAGTTTCTCTTTCAACAACTTCAATGGTCCACCCACAGTATGTCCGATAACTTGTTCAAAGGGACTGAATCCTAAAGCTTCTTGAACGGACTCCTTAACAGCAAACAAAAGTAAATGAATGCCTTCATCCCAATCTTTACTCGTATCAAAGCAATATGGCTCTCAGGGTGGTAGGTAGTAGATTTAAATTCTTCAATGCCAAATTCGTGCATAGCTTGCTGGAAAATTCCAGACATAAAATTTGACCCTTGACCAGATTGGACAGATTTGAGAAGGCCAAATTGAGTAAAACACTTTATCAAAGCTTTTATTATGGTTTTGGTTTTAATATTCCTCAAAGGAATTGCCTCTGGGAATCTTGTTGACGCACACATAATGGTCAACAAATATTGGTTGCCTGACTTGGTCTTAGGTAAGGGACCAACACAATCTACCATAATTCTGCTAAATGGTTCGTCAAATGCAGGGATAGGTTGCAGATGAGCCTTAGATATCTTCTGATTGGGTTTTCCTACCATTTGACAAGTATGACAAGATCTACAAAATTTACAAACATCACTTTGGATTTTTGGCCAATAAAAGTGAGTCAGATCTTGTGATAAGTTTTATTTATCCCTAAATGACCAGCCAAAGGAGTTTCATGGGCCAAACTAAGTATTTCCTGTCTGTAAGATTTTGAAACTACAATTTGATAGTTCACTGACCACTCGCCAGTAGCAGGTACCTCGGGAGGTCTCAGTTTTCTCATAAGAATTCCATTTTTAATGAAATAACAGACAGGTACTTCAGTGGCTTCAGTTTCACTAATGTCCTTCTGAAACAAATAAGAGATCTCAGGATCTTTTTCCTGTTCGACGACAAGTGATTGTCGTTTATCACCCTGATTAGATAAAAGAGAATGAGTAGTTTAAAGAGGATCACTGTGACCAATACCTTTTGATTGATCCAAATTAGGAAGAAAGTGACCTCATCAAAAGCCTGACCAATACATGTGTCAGCTAAAGGAATACTTTCCTTATCAAAATCATTCTCAAGAGCTTTCTTTGTCATTGATCTAGTAACTGCACAAGCTTATACAGACAGGGTAATCTTTTTCAACTTTCTGATTAATAGAAGGCTTATCAGTTACAAGTGGATTAACCACAACCTTGTCTCCAGCTAGGTCGTTGCCTAGTAACAAATGAATGCCCTCAACGGGTAAGTTAGGCACTATGCCGACTGTCACAGGTCCTGAAACTAAGTCTGATGACAAATTTACAGAATGGAGAGGAACATTTACAAAGCCGCACTCTACTCCCTGAATGAGAACACTCTCATTAGAACAGGACTTCTCAGAAAAAGGCAAAGTACCTGATAATAAAGACTCTGAGAAGCTCCTGTATCCCTTAAAATTTTAATAGGGATAGGATTGGCCAAGTCACCCAAGGGTGATATAGAACCCTTCGACATGAATGGTTCATAATTCTCCATAATAAAATCAGACTGGGGTTTATTAGACCCAATAAATGTATTGCTTTCAATACATGACCGTGACCTTGATCTCTTAGAAATAAAATAAGAGCATTTGGGATAGGTCTATCTTGATTCTGATGCTTATATTTCAATTTGAAGCAATCAGAAATAACGTGTCCTTTTTCTTGCAATAGGTACACGTAGGAATAAACAAGGATTTTGAATCAAGTTTATCAGAAGCTTGATTTTTAGAAGTTGTGCCAGATTGAGTTTTAGAAGGAGTCGTATTAGGCTGAATCACCTTTCTACCAGTAGACTGCTGAGTGAAAGACTTGCTTACAACAGGAGCTTTATGAGCTAAAGAATACTCATCAGCAGCAAGAGCAGCATTTTCCAAAGTTTTGATCTTAGTCTCTTCAAGATGAGCTTTAATGTCACAATGTACACAGTTTTTGAACTCTTCAAGTAATACAAGTTGTTTGAGACTTTCATAATCATGTTCAACTTCCTTGGCTAAGCACCATCCCTCAAACAATCGCTCTTTTTCTCTTCCAAATTCGACATGAGTTTGTCCAGCTTCTTTTTTATAGTTCCTAAATATTTGCCGATAAGCCTCAGGGACTAACGCAAAGCAATTGCAATTGCTTCTCTTCTAATTGCAACTGCATTTGTTTCTCCTCTTTATCTTTCTGAAGCTCCAGCTTCCTTAACTCTAATTCCATCTTGTATTTCGTTTTTAATTCCTTTGCTTTGATGTCAGAGTCTGATCCAGACTTACTGACCAATGCCAAAACACTTTTATCAAAAACATTCTTCTCTACCAAATACTGAATCAAAATGTTTTTAATTTCTTGTTTCGTTAAGGAAGATTTTGCCTCAGAAAGATCGTATTTTCTGGCAAGTTCAAGCAACTCATCTTTTCTCAGACTATCCAACTGCTCCTGAGTAGGACTTGAAAGAAAAGTCTCCACTTTTGATGACATTGTGAAAAAAGCCTGTTGTTTTCACTCAAGATTTCAAACAAAATGTAAAATAGTACATGGGATTTAAAACCTAGGGGAACTTAAATTTCAGAAAACAATTTTCTGAAATATTTAGCCAAAATTCCTATATCCCAAGGACGAGCAACCCCAATTTTCTAGTGTTACTTGTAGGCTTGTACAAATGTAAGAAAAGAAAAGAGTGAAGTCAACAAGCTTTGTAAATTTTAACAAAATAATTTATTTCCTTAGATAAGAAGGTAAAAATATGAAATAGGACTTACGGTTTGTGAAAATAATCCAAAAATTAATCTTAGAATTGAAAAAAAGACAAGTCCTCACTAAACAGTTCTAATTGAATCCAGGTTCGAATCTCTATGAAGTTCCAGTTATGGAAGACGATGACGTCAGATGTGGTCGTTCTACTGATGGCAACAATTCCTCGTTGAAACACTATTTTTTATGTTCTGTTCAGAATTCCAGAATAAATTTCCCCTGAATGTTTTTGTCCCAGAAATTTTATAAAAAAGATCACTTGTGTAGTTTTCTAGAGAATAAATTATTAAATTCCAAACAATAGATGAACTTCAGAACAAGCTGGCAACAACAATAAAAACCTCTTGAGCCCTCAAGGTTTAGAATACGACTCAACCAGAAAACACTGAGATTGAGAATTAAACCCTCAATTTTAGATCACATGGTGGCCCACGTGGTCACCCAGATGGACCAATGCAGTAAAAGCGCACAGCCGATAGACACGTAAGCCTTGAAAGAACTTAACGAATCTTACTATAAGATTCAATAAAAAAGAGTTGTTTACAAATTAGACCTATCACGCAAGGAGAACATGACCTTGGTAATAGCCAATCATTTTCCTTAGTGTTTATAAAACGTCTCAACCAAGGTGAGCTAAAAATACTGATAATGTAATACCTTTTATGTTCAAATCAGGTCAAAACAGAGAAGTGATTTTTCGAAAATAGTCAAATCCCGTAAAAATTATCATTATAATAAAATGTAATGATACAAAAATAAAATAGAAAAAAAGAATTTAAAACTAACACACAAGTAATTTAATTACATATTCGTAACAGTGCTGAGATAGCAATTTAGCCATTTGGTTTAAATGCTTCAAAGTGTTGTATGGAATATATTAATTAATTTAAATTGCAGTCGTAGGCAAGTGTATTTTTCCTTGCTTCTCCAATGGAACATAGTTTTCGGACCAGTAAGTCACCCTTTTTTCTCACACCATACTAACACACTTTGCTTATAAGCAAATGTCATGTTAAATAGCAAAGAAAAAAAGTACTTTAAACTATATTCACTTTTATTCAATGAGCTCATTAATTTACAGTACTTTCAATCTATCTATTATTATATTTTCATTACAAGAAATTATTGATGCGTTGAACTAAATTGTGACAATTTAAGCGTACATTTTAAACAAAACGAAGATTGAACAAATACAGACTAGATTTATAAGAATCATTGGGATATTTTTTAAAAAGAAAATTCTAAACAGTGTTGTTTTATAATTTTTCTTTTTTTTCTACATGAACGCTAGCTAGAATTTGAAATGTAAACAAACCTACAATTCCCAGCATGTGTCCTATTAAAAGAAGTTTCAACAACAAAGGTTTAACAAGTTGTAATTCTCCTATCTTTGCGTCATATTCAAAAGCAGCTGCTGCTGTCTGTGATATATCAACTGTGACTAGTCTATGCTCTTAAAATAAATAACAGAAAAGAATGAAAGACAAGAAGCTTTGTAAATTTTAACAAATAGTTTATTTCCCTAGAATAAGAAATGAAAATGAGAAGAAAAGAAAGAACTTACGGTATTGAGAATTAAATCCCAAAATAATCCAGGAATTACAGACACAAGTCCTAATAATTTAAAGTCCTGAATAGACCTCAATACAAGTCCGAAGAAATCTAAAAACTGAAGGCGATGACGTGTCTGTTATAGAATGTTGATGTGTCAACAGTCTTTTGTTGAATCACATTAATATAATTCCAGGATTGAATTCAGTATAAATTCCAGTGAATGTCTCTACCAAGAATTTTATCAGAGCACTTTTGTATTTCCAGAGAAAATAATCACTTGAATTAATTACTTTGAAAAAAAAATATTCCAGCCCAAAATACAAAAAATGCTGTTCACAATATATAATACAACTTGATTGTGCCAAGACTTAAAGCACGAATAATCAAGTCCTCACAATTACAAGATTATATAGTTCTCTGCTTGACCTCAGGTCACAATTAGCATTTTCTAAAACAGAAACAACCTTACCTAATTGAAAATAACCTTCTAGAATGATCCTGATGTTTACAAAATCAAAACTTAGACCCAAATACACATATTTACTTCTTCGATTAATAATGATCCTGATACTAAGTCCATACACAGAGAGAACAATTTAGCTATGTATTAGTTGTTTAAACAAAATAAAATTGAAAAAGTCAATCAGGTCAAGAAGAAATTAACTCAGTTTTGGACAAGGTCAAATCCAGTATACAATGTTACATTACAATAGTATATAATGAAATAATTAAAAAACTTAAAACTAACCAAAAAAAACCCCCAATTAAATTAAATATACATAACACAACCCTTCATGTTACAAATATTCGTCAGTTGTATCTTACGATTTTCAAAACAAATTCGATGGCACAGCAATATTAATTAAAAAAAAAAAAAAATGGTAGATACAGTGACACACTCATAAACTCATCATTGCTACTTATGGTACTCCGTCATTATCCACAGCAGTAACAGTGCCATTTTCACCCAATATCAAAATCTGCAAACACATGTTAACATTTTTAATAATTTAAATTGTATAGCAATAAATCATTCCCGAAAGTTTATAAGTGGACTATTCTTGAATATTTCGAGTTGTAAATGGCGGAAAGAACGAGTGGGCTACGGTGTTGAGGCCAGCAGGAATTAAACAGGGGGTACATACCGTGAAATGCACATAAACTGCTCGTCGCTCCTTACGGTACTCACAGCGGCAAAAGCGTACATATTAACCAAATATGACCGCATTTCTTAAAATTACAAATGTGTGTTGGCATTTTTAAATAATTTAAAATGTATATCAACAAATAATTCCTGATCTTTTTAGTGGAATATTTTTTAATATTTCAAGTTGTAAATGTAGTTCCAGGTTGTGTGTGCGATACGGAATACTAGATGTGCGATAAGGAATCACAGATTTGAATATCTCTATAGCACGCCAGAATAGGCATGTAATATAACATGGGCTTGTAATAAAATTGTATTTGTAATATTCGCCATTAATAATTGACAGATACAACCAATTTGTAAAAAGTATGTTCATTTGTTGAGCTATGTTCTGAATAATGAAAACACGATGTTAATATCCTCTAAGCCGCAACAAAGACTTCTCTGGAATTTCTGTACATTACTTTCTAACGGAAACTACCGACGTACCGGTACAGTGAAAAAATTACCGCGGTAGATCGGTGTATCGGTATACTGGTAATACCGCGCCCCTCTAGTAGCCGATATGCAATCTTAGTTAATGTACAATCTTTGGATAATATTGTATGAAAAAAGAAACACTAAGGTCTTAACAGAAATTGCTGCAGTATCAAGGGAATTTCGGTGGCTCAAAGTGTCTTACCCTCTTACCCTTATATATATATATATATATATATATATATATATATATATATATATATATTAATATTATAAGAGGACTTACCAGCACAAGCAGAATGGAGGGGTCTAGTCGACTGCACTGATTGCACTCACTGTACTGATCACAGGGAGAAGTTAAAACAGTCTTCTGATAAGAATCAAAATATGATTTATATATTACAATGGATCCGGTTTCAATAATGATGCAATAGCCCTTCTCAGTAATACAGTATTTGTCACGTACTGTTTTATAGACGAGGATCGCCTCCATTCATACCATATTTGTCACGTATCGTCAATATATCATACTGGTGTAAATTATATTTAACATACTGGATATGTAATACTGAATTTTTTAAGTACGTTATTGAGATACTGCAGTTTCGTGTCTTCTGATTCCATCTAAGTGATATTATGCGTTTTCTTGAAGTGACAAATTTCATTTGATAACACACTGCTAGGTATCACACTGTTAAAATGTTTAACATTCTGAAAGTACTGATGAAGCGCAGTGAAACTGTCAAAGTTGCAAGTCATCAGATAGCATGACACAAGTGCAGTAAATTAGTGTTAATTATGACACACAATGTTGACGTGTGTAATGTTAAAACAATACGTAGATTGAATTAATCATATAGAAATTTACGATATGAAATTGCAGTATTCCAATATCACACCTATCAAAAGATCTGAAAAGAAATAAAGATGCAATCAAGAATACACATCACAAGCACACATACATAGAAAATACATAATACAAAGATATATATATATATATATATATATATATATATAACACTAACACTCTCCATATATATATATATATATATATATATATATATATATATATATATATATATATATATATATATATATAACACCGATGAGCACAATGAGTGCGATGATGCCCGTCCATGGTGATCTAGACTGTCCTATCGTAACGATCAATGTTTATAACTGAAAACGGAAGTGAGTTTAACGTATTCACTTTAAATGACAAGTGCATCGCACTTCTGGGGCTTGCGAAACGGCAGATAAATAACGCTAAACATCCTAATGAAACCACAGAATATCTGTACTTTCGTTTTAATGATGCACCACACCTATTAGTCTGGCTCCATCCGTGTACATAACCTCTGCAACGTGCTCAGCTTACACTACTGACTGCTGATTGGGAGACATATTTTACTGTGATATTGTCAGTTTTAGTCGGGCAGCAGTGAATCAACTGTTGTTCTTATTTACTTCTAATCTTCTACATATATGCATTGTTTGGTTTTTGTAAACTCGCATGGTATTGCAATAGTTTCACCTCTAACCTTCCAACGTAGTGAATACGCATTGGTATGTTTACATCGAAGTTACGCAAGATGACTAATTTGCTCTCAATCAAACGAGTGTAGCATATAAAAAGAAAGGGAAATAACAGAAGCAACAATTTATTTTTCAATTAAATCTCAGGCCACAAGCAGAACGCATCTGATAAAAACAAATATTTTATAAGTAGTGAATAATTGTTTTGCGAATATGCTGTGTATGTATCACTTTTAGAATACAAATAGAAAGTGTGCATATGAGTATGTCGAAACAGAAAACGTGTATCTGAAATATGTTGAAAAAGAAAGCACGTATATCCACTATGTGGAAATGGAAAAGAAATGTAAATCCAGTGTGTAGAAATAGAAAATGTGTATATCTAGTATGTGGAAATAGAAAGAATGTATATCCAGCATGTGGACATAGAAAACGTGTATATCCACTGTGTGGAAATAGAAAGTGTTTATATCTAGTATGTGGAAATAGAAAGTACGTATATCCAGCATGTGAAAACAGAAAACGTGTATATGCATCATGGGTAAATAGAAAACGTGTACTGTATATGCAGCATGAGGAAATAGAAGAAAAAAAAAAGTATAATCAGTATGCGGAAAGAAATATCGATGAAAAGCTATTATTTATCAATTAGATCGATATTCATAAATTTAAGTTTCACAATCCTTCAGTCGGAGTATACATCGCTATAACAGATAAGCAGCAAATTCAACCCGAAGATGAATCAAATACATAATCCTTAACATAATGCAATGTTATTTTAGCAAAATTCAAACAAATGGCATGTATAGATCAACAAAGCGTTTCTAATTTATGAGATATCGTTATTGCTGTAGTATCAGAGGAACTTCAGTGGCTCAGAATGAAAAAGTGTTGTTCGGCCCGTGCCCACTTACGGGCCCGGGCCCCGAGGATATATCCCCGGTCGCCCCTCCCCCTTGTTGGCTCTGGCTCAGAGCGACTTACTCTTAATCTGTGGGGAAGGGCGACCGCCTCAATGTGTCTTTGGGAAAGGCTCTTAGCAACTATTTCCAGCGTGATAATGCCAATAAGGTTTTCAAGCTGTCGTTAAAACCAACAAATACAAAATTTAACAATTTCCCCAGTGTATAAATAGCTTTTTGTTTACTCAAAATTCTGATAAGGTGTAAAGGAAAGTAAATATTTTTATCAATTTCAACAATGTCTGTAATTTCAGCAATGAGGTGTCAAACTAAATTTGGATATTTCACTTACCATGACTTTTTTATGTTTGATGTTATCATGAAATAAAGTCTTTGTTGTAGCTCTGAAAATTGGGGATAGAAATATTCGAAAGCAATTGAAAAGGTTGATGTGAGATTCTATAAACGTTTCTTGCATGTATTTCATGCTGTGCTATCCAGTCAGTAGCATTTGGTGAAAGTGGAATATTACATGGATCGTTATTCAGATTCTTACTGGTTACAATGTAATAAATACTGGTCACAATGTAATAAATACTGGTTACAATGTAATATATATTTGCCAATGGAGAAACATATAGTTAATTACTCTAAGATGTTGATGAAACTAGATGGCTGTAGTAGAATAACATGGATTTAATCACAAAGTCAAAATCATTTTGCTTGAATGTTGTTGTGGATATGTGAGGATATGTCAGGATGTTGGTGGTATGAACCTTTTAGTTACGAATTTGCCCAAAGATGGAAGGACTGCATGTTAAAATCATCGTACAGAAATTTAGCATAATATACAAACCATCATTAATATCGTCAATATACGTCCATGCTAAACGCTGATAGATAGTTATCGATAGATCTGTCTTATTACCTGCATACAGTTTTAACTATAGTTTTGGTGTTCTAGTCATGGGCTGACCATTCAGACTGGAAGACATGCCGTAAGATACGCCATCTTGTTTGGAAAATGGACATTTGCTGATTAAAGAAGAAGTGCACGCTTCAATGATCTGTTTAAAGTATTCTAATTTCAGAGAGAAATGTTTATTCCTGGTATAAACAGGCAAGAAAAAAGAAATTCTATCAAAATTTGTCAGTCAATACTCCATATGTCATTCATTGTGTCGATATTGGTTTCCCACATTTCTTACAAAGAATTGAACCTATGCAGAATAACTTTATAGTGTAATTTATATTGTACGGTATAATTGGTGCTATGGTATTTATATTGAACGGTATAATTGGTGTTATGATATTTATATTGTACGGTATAATTGGTGTTATGGTATTTATATTGTATGGTATAATTAGAATTATGGTATTTATATTGTACGGTTTAATTTTTGTTATGGTACATCCAACATCTATACGTGTTTCTGGATGAGATAGGAATCTATATTTGTAAGGGATTATTTGCAGCTTTGTAGAGACTGGAAATTTGTGAAATTAAAAATTAGAAATGGTTAACATCAGTCATTATTTTAAGATATACTAGTCATTTCAAGCCAACTATCCAGAAAAATCCAGGGAAATTGTAATTCATACTGGTCTCAACATACGTTCCTAAATTGTTTGAATACCTTATACATTAACCTTAATAAAATTCTTTTATAACGAAGGATTCTCAAAGAAACAAATTAACGCGGCGACGTTTTCCGTATTTGTTTTATTCTCAGATAGATGCCACTAATCAGTGCTAGCTTTTGCATCGCAAAGACAGAATGATGGGGACTTAAATACAGCTTCAAGTTCGCATCTACTTGATTCAACAAAAACGTATTGTTATGTATATTTAATTTATTTTTTGCGCTTGACTTTTGTCCGTGATTGAGGGTAGAGTAGTTATGACCTAACTAATTATTGTCATGTTTGAAAGTTTTAAATAACTGGTTTACTGATACCTGAGTTCAAAGCCTAGCATTGTTTACAAACTTACAATGTTCTGGAAGCGAACTTGTGACCTTCATCCTGGTCATTGTATTGTGTCTTAGGAATTTTCTTTTATAAGGTTGTGGTAAACAAAAATTATCCTGTCCCGTTTTAAGTTCAGTTTGTGGAATTATTTACTGCTGTGTTCAGATATAATTTGTAATGAATCCTTTACTTCAATTATTTATTGAAATTACAATGAGCTGGTTGAGGTTTTGAACTAAAATATTATTTTGGGTTTATTGTGAATTCGTTCAAAGACATTCTTTATTATATCATTGTGATGTAAACCTATTCAAGGCAATTAGGTACAACAGGTAATTCAATATTAGAATTCATTCGGATAGCTCTATACTTTTGGACTAGTGATAGAACTTTTGGGATTGTCTGGGATTTTATTCACAATATGTAAATTACTCTAAAGGTTCACTTTCTAACTTAGAGAAATAAATTATTTGTTAATTTTAATAAACGTGTTGGTTTCACTTATTTATGTTACTAAATTTAAGACCATAGAGTCATAATACTAGGCATAGAAAACAAATCGTGAAAAACAGACCATTGAAGGTCTAAATGGATTGCGTTTTTAATATGTTATGCTCATACAAAAAACAAACAAGCAAACAAAAGAAAACAAAAACAAAAATATGCTATTGCCACCCATTTCGATTGAGATCATCATGATGATCGTTGTTACTTTGAACAAACAGTTGTGTTGACCATTGAGTCGATTTTGCATCTTGTGCATAATTTAGTAGGGTTTGAAACATTACCCTATCGGAATTGATGTTGCATATAATAGTTGATTCATGTGGCAGGAAGGAATCCGTGTTAAAAAAAAAAAAAAAAAAAAAAGAAAGAAAACATCTCCGACCAAACTGTGATCCTTTCAAATCCAAAGTGTCTAATATATTGTAACCACTTATATGAAATTTCATAACGACGACAAACCTATTTGATAGTAAATGTCAGCAATGGCTGTTTTCGTGAGAGACAAAACGAAATGAACCAATTAAACAGGCATTCTGTGGTGAAAATTCTCTAAGTTGTTGAAAAATCAAATATGTCTTTTTCGGTTTAGAATACCACTCATTAATCCTTCTTTTTGCATGTTTATTTCCACCTTTGTGCTTTCTATGTCACGTTTTTCTATTTTTGTGCATCTTTTCTTCCACGATTTATTTGAGGTCCTTGCTCTTCTATATCCTTTTTTCTTTTGACGCATTTTAAATGGAAGCACCGCATTTATAACATTCTCATCGTGTTTTAAATGGAAGCACCGCATTTATAACATTCTCATCACGTTTTAATTCAAGTTTTGCTGGTTCTCCAGTATGGTCTGCGGGGGCCACCAGTGTTAAAGGTACATGATGGTTTCATGATGTTGATTCACTAGAAGGATCGATATATTTGTGATGGGAAGGGGGGGGGGGGGAGAGGGGACATAAAAGACCGAGTACATTTTGATCCACCAGTGACCTGTTTGATTCATGACATTTATCTTCATCGTCATTTCTGTGGCAAAGTGACCTACATTTACAGATTTGAAAGTATCATTTAGAGGATACATAATCTAAATTGATCTCCGTTGACACTTCATTGTAAGCAGTCTATTCTATGCACCATCTTCTGATTTCACATAAACTTCAATTTCCGAATATTCTTTTCTTTTGACTGGTGTATACATGCATGAACCAATGCTAAAACTCCATCCATCTTTCTGAAGTCTTCTCAATCGAAGCTTCTCCCCTACATTCACAATGCTGTCTTCACAAATCTTAGTATACACATTATTACGACTCTGTGGACTTAAACTAATAGAACACAGCGAAAACCAACACCTTTTTGTAACATTCCACAAATAATTTATTTATCTAGAATACAAAGGGAAAATTTTAAAATCACTTACAGTATTCCGAATTAAATCCACAATAGTCCAAACCGTTGTATGCCCAGTCCTAAAGAATAAAATTCTAATTCAATTTAATTGCAATTATCAAAAGATCCAAAGCATGAATATGTTGATGTGCCTGTAGTCTCGAATGTGGTAATGTGCTATTGGCCTGAAGTGTGATGATGAGCCAAAAGTATTTTGATAAATCACAATAATATAATCCAGACATGTTCTTGTCTGAAATCACTATAATTCCAAATGAATATTTCTGTCCAAGAATATTATTGAGCACTTTGTAATTCCAAAGGACAGTGTTACGTGTAGGCTTGTGCAAAAATAACAAGAGAAAAGAGTGAAGCCAACAAGCTTTGTATATTTTAACAAAATAATTTATTTCCCTAGAAAACAATATAAAAATTGGAAATAGGACTTACGGTTTGTGAATATAATCCAAAATTTAATCCTAAGATTGAAAAATACAAGTCCTATCACTTAACAGTTCTAATAGAATCCGGGTTCGAATCTTGGTGAAATTCCAATATGGAGGGGATGACATCAGATGATGTCTGTCCTGATGGTAACAGATCCTCAACTGAATCACAGTTTATAATGTTTCCGTTAAAGTCCAGAATGAATTTCCACTGAATTTCTTTCTCCCAGAACTTTTATAAAAGAAGTACACTTGTTTAGATTTCTAGAGAATAAATTATTAAATTCCTCCCCCCCAAAAAAAACATGAACTTCAAAAACAACATGGCTTCAACAATATAAACACCTTGTACCTTCAAGGTGTGGACATACGACTGACAAAATTTCACTGAGAATGAGTGGTAAACCCAACTAAAACGTCATTTCATTCCCGCGTGATGGGTCACGTCGCCTCTTGACATTTGAGCAGCGCAATAAATAACAAAACTGAAATTTATCACGTAGGCAAAGAACAACACTATCTAAGAACCAAATTCTCACACTGAAATAAATTTTAAAATAAAACATTGTTTATTCAGACTAACACGTAGGCCGAAATGACCTTGGCAATAACCAATCGTTTTTGCGTACTGTTTACAAAATCTATGAACCAAAGTGAGCTAAAAATAGTGCTGAAGAAATATTTTTACGTTCCAAACAAACTGAATTCACTGGTAAAACTATCGAATCCCGTGAAAATAATCATTACAATAAAATGTAATGAAACAAAAATGAAATAAAAAAAGAATTTAAAACTAACACACAAGCAATTTAATTACATATAAGTAACACTTCCCCCATAAAGAAAAAGAAAGATTTATATAATAAAGCTTTCTTTTTACCATATGTAAATTATACATGAGGTAAAACAAAATTACATTAGAAAATTCATATGAATTATATAAAGTGTACATGAAATAGTATTTCTATACACAGGAAAGTGCATCTGCAATCAAATTGTCTTCTTCTTTGATGTGCCTGATATTAAGATTATATTCTTGCAAAAAACAAACTCCACCTTAATAATCTTTGAGTTTTATTTTTCATCTTGTCGATGAAAGTAAGGGGGATTGTGATCACTAAACACAACAACCGGAGAAGGAGCCGAGCTAATGTAAAAATCAAAATGTTGTAATGCCATTATTAAAGCCAAAAATTCCTTCTCGATTGTTGAGTAATTTCTTTGGTGCTTATTTAATTTCTTAGAGAAATAGCACACTGGCTGTTCAACACCATTTCTGTCTTCTTGAATCAATACTGCTCCAACCCCAACATCACTTGCATCCACATATAATTTAAAAGACTGATTGAAATTTAGAGCTGTATGAACCGGCGCACTTTTGAGTATGACTTTTAACCTATCAAAAGCCTCCTGACATTTTTCAGTCCAAAGAAACTTGTTTTTCTTATTCAACAAGTTTGTCAGGGGTTCAGCAATATTAGAAAAATTGGAACAAAACTTTCGATAGTATCCGGCCACACCCAAAAATCGTATCAGTTACTTTTTACTTGACATCCACAGGGAAATCAGAGATAGCCTTGACCTTAGCATCTATAGGTTTAACTTGACCATGTCCCACAATATGTCCTAGAAAAGTTACACAAGCACGGCAGAATTCACATTTAGATAAATTGATTGCAAATTTGCATCAGTGAGTCTGCTGAAGATTCGTGGCTAGATGTTCTTTCCAGGCGTCGTTGTAGATGATGACGTCATCGATGTAAGCATCACAATTATCTAGACCAGAGGTAATCATATTCATCAAGCGTTGAAAAGTACTTGGGGAACCCTTCATCCCGATTGGCATTACTTTATATTGATAGATTCCATCTGGAGTCACAAATGCCGAAATTTCCTTTGCTCTTTCCGTAAGTGGAATTTGCCAAAATCCTTTCAGAAGTTCGACTTTGGTGACATACTTGGCATTTCCAATTTTATCAATGCAGTCATCGATTCTTGGTAATGGAAATGAATCTGTTTTTGTCACACTATTCACCTTCCTATAATCAGTGCACATACGGAAAGTTTATCTAGTTTCGGAACAAGTATACATGGTGAACTCCAAAAACGTTTACTGGGCTTTATGAAATCGTTCTCCAGCAAATACTGAATTTCCTTTTCCAAGTATTCCTGTTTGAGAGGGTTCATCCTGTATGGGTGTTGTTTCACAAGTTTTGAATCTACAATTTCAACGTCATGAAAAATAGTTTGTTTGTCCTTGTAGAAATATCTGGAAACAAGTGGTCATATTCGAAAAATAGCTGTTTTCAGTTCATTCCTTTCTTGTTGTTGCAAATGTAAACGTTTCTGGTCCAGATTCTTCATTCTTTCCTAATTCCGAAGATTTGTTGCTCCAAGATCAACAGTGTGCGATTGAATTTCTTCACTTAAATCCTCAGTTTGTGGGACAGGTACAACTAAATTAACTGCATGATTTACTTGGCTATCTCTTTCAATATACTCCTTTAACATGTTAATGTGGCAAAGTTGTTTTTGTTCTCGCCTCCCAGGAGAATTTATGATATAATTTAAATCATTTATTTTCTTTTCAAAAGTGTATGGACCTTAATACTTGGTCTGAAGGGGATTTTGTGGAATGGCCAAGAGAGCTAGAACTCCATCACCAGCCTGAAAACTCCTATCCCTTGAGTTTTTATCATATCTTAATTTCATTCTGGACTGAGTAGAGTGCAGATTTGCTCTTGCGACCTCACAAGCCTTTGACAATTTGTACTTAAAAGCAGAAACATAATCAAGAAGATTGAGCTTAGTATATCCATTAGAAAGAAGTTTCTCTTTCAACAACTTCAATGGTCCACCCACAGTATGTCCGAAAACTTGTTCAAAGGGACTGAATCCTAAAGCTTCTTGAACGGACTCCCTAACAGCAAACAAAAGTAAATGAATGCCTTCATCCCAATCTTTACTCGTATCAAAGCAATATCATCGAATCATATTCTTCAAAGTCTGATGAAATCTTTCCAAAGCCCATTGGTTCTCAGGGTGGTAGATAGTAGATTTAAATTGTTGAATGCCTAATTCGTGCATAGCTTGCTGGAAAATTCCAGACATAAAATTTGACCCTTGATCCGATTGGACAGATTTGGGAAGGCCAAATTGAGTAAAACACTTTATCAAAGCTTTTACTATGGTTTTGGTTTTAATATTCCTCAAAGGAATTGCCTCTGGGAATTTTGTTGACGCACACATAATGGTCAACAAATATTGGTTGCCTGACTTGGTCTTAGGTAAGGGACAACACAATCTACCATAATTCTGCTAAATGGTTCGTCAAATGCAGGAATAGGTTGCAGATGAGCCTTAGATATCTTCTGATTGGGTTTTCCTACCATTTGACAAGTATGACAAGATCTACAAAATTTACAAACATCACTTTGGATTTTTGGCCAATAAAAGTGAGTCAGATCTTGTGATAAGTTTTATTTGTCCCTAAATGACCAGCCAAAGGAGTTTCATGGGCCAAACTAAGTATTTCCTGTCTGTAAGATTTTGAAACTACAATTTGATAGTTCACTGACCACTCGTCACTAGCAGGTACCTCGGGAGGTCTCCATTTTCTCATAAGAATTCCATTTTTAATGAAATAACAGACAAGTACTTCAGTGGCTTCAGTTTCACTAATGTCCTTCTGAAACAAACAGGAGATCTCAGGGTCTTTTTCCTGTTCGACGACAAGTGATTGTTGTTTATCACCCTGATTAGATAAAAGAGAATGAGTAGTTTAAAGAGGAGCATTGTGACCAATACCTTTTGATTGATCCAAATTAGGAAGAAAGTGACCTCATCAAAAGCCTGACCAATACATGTGTCAGCTAAAGGAATACGTTCCTTACCAAAATCATTCTCAAGAGCTTTTTTTGCCATTGATCTAGTAACTGCACAAGCTTATACAGCCAGGGTAATCTTTTTCAACTTTCTGACCCATAGAAGGCTTATCAGTTACAAGTGGATTAACCACAACCTTGTCTCCAGCTAGGTCGTTGCCTACTAACAAATGAATGCCATCAACGGGTAAGTTAGACACTATGCCGACTGTCACAGGTCCTGAAACTAATTCTGATGACAAATTTACAGAATGGAGAGGAACATTTACAAAGCCGCACTCTACTCCCTGAATGAGAACACTCTCATTAGAACAGGACTTCTCAGAAAAAGACAAAGTACCTGATAATAAAGACTCTGAGAAGCTCCTGTATCCCTTAAAATTTTAATAGGGATAGGATTATCCAAGTCACCCAAGGGTAATATAAAACCCTTCGACATGAATGGTTCATAATTCTCCATAATAAAATCAGACTGGGGTTTATTAGACCCAATAAATGTATTGCTTTCAATACATGACCGTGACCTTGACCTCTTAGAAATAAAATAAGAGCATTTGGGATAGGTCTATCTTGATTCTGATGCTTATATTTCAATTTGAAGCAATCAGAAATAACGTGTCCTTTTTCTTGCAAAAGGTACACGTAGGAATAAACAAGGATTTTGAATCAAGTTTATCAGAAGCTTGATTTTTAAAAGTTGTGCCAGATTGAGCTTTAGAAGGAGTCGTATTAGGCTGAATCACCTTTCTACCAGTAGACTGCTGAGTGAAAGACTTGCTTACAACAGGAACTTTATGAACTAAAGAATATTCATCAGCAGCAAGAGCAGCATTTTCCAAAGTTTTGATCTTAGTCTCTTCAAGATGAGCCTTAATGTCACAATGTACACAGTTTTTGAACTCTTCAAGTAATACAAGTTGTTTGAGACTTTCATAATCATGTTCAACTTCCTTGGCTAAGCACCATCTCCCAAATCACTGTTCTTTTTCACTTGCAAATTCGACATGAGTTTGCCCAGCTTCTTTTTTATAGTTCCTAAATATTTGCCGATAAGCCTCAGGGACTAACGCAAAGCAATTGCAATTGCTTCTCTTCTAATTGCAATTGCATTTGTTTCTCCTCTTTATCTTTCTGAAGCTCCAGCTTCCTTAACTCTAATTCCATCTTGTATTTCATTTTTAATTCCTTTACTTTTATGTCAGAGTCTGATCCAGAATTACTGACCAAAGCCAAAACACTTTTATCGAAAACATTGTTCTCTACCAAACACTCAATCAAAATGTTTTCAATTTCTTGTTTCGTTAAGGAAGATTTTGCCTCAGAAAGATCGTATTTTCTGGCAAGTTCAAGCAACTCATCTTTTCTCAGACTATCCAACTGCTCCTGAGTAGGACTTGAAAGAAAAGTCTCCACTTTTGATGACATTGTGAAAAAAGCCTGTTGTTTTCAATCAAGATTCCAAACAAAATGTAAAATAGTACATGGGATTTAAAACCTAGAGGAACTTAAATTTCAAAAAACAATTTTCTGAAATATTTAGCCAAAATTCCTATATCCCAAGGACGAGCAACCCCAATTTTCTTGTGTTACTTGTAGACTTGTACAAATGTAAGAAAAGAAAAGAGTGAAGTCAACAAGCTTTGTAAATTTTAACAAAATAATTTATTTCCTTAGATAAGAAGGTAAAAATATGAATTAGGACTTTACGGTTTGTGAAAATAATCCAAAAATTAATCTTAGAATTGAAAAAGACAAGTCCTCACTAAACAGTTCTAATTGAATCCAGGTTCGAATCTCTATGAAGTTCCAGTAATGGAAGACGATGACGTCAGATGTGATCGTTCTACTGATGGCAACAATTCCTCGTTGAAACACTATTTTTTATGTTCTGTTCAGAATTCCAGAATAAATTTCCCCTGAATGTTTTTGTCCCAGAAATTTTACAAAAAAGAGCACTTGTGTAGTTTTCTAGAGAATAAATTATTAAATTCCAAACAATAGATGCACTTCAGAACAAGCTGGCAACAACAATAAAAACCTCTTGAGCCCTCAAGGTTTAGAATACGACTCAACCAGAAAACACTGAGATTGAGAATTAAACCCTCAATTTTAGATCACATGGTGGCCCACGTGGTCACCCAGATGGACCAATGCAGTAAAAGCGCACAGCCGATAGACACGTAAGCCTTGAAAGAACTTAACGAATCTTACTATAAGATTCAATAAAAAAAGAGTTGTTTACAAATTAGAGCTATCACGCAAGGAGAACATGACCTTGGTAATAGCCAATCATTTTCCTTAGTGTTTACAAAACGTCTCAACCAAGGTGAGCTAAAAATACTGATAATGTAATACCTTTTATGTTCAAATCAGGTCAAAACAGAGAAGTGATTTTTCGAAAATAGTCAAATCCCGTAAAATTTATCATTATAATAAAATGTAATGATACAAAAATAAAATAGAAAAAAAGAATTTAAAACTAACACACAAGTAATTTAATTACACATTCGTAACAGTGCTGAGATAGTAATTTAGTCATTTGGTTTAAATGCTTCAAAGTGTTGTATGGAATATATTAATTAATTTAAACTGCAGTCGTAGGCAAGTGTATTTTTCCTTGCTTCTCCAATGGAACATAGGTTTCGGACCAGTAAGTCACCCTTTTTTCTCACACCATACTAACACACTTTGCCTATAAACAAATGTCATGTTAAATAGCAAAGAAAAAAAGTACTTTAAACTATATTCACTTTTATTCAATGAGCTCATTAATTTACAGTACTTTCAATCTATCTATTATTATATTTTCATTACAAGAAATTATTGATGCCTTGAACTAAATTGTGATAATTTAAGCGTACATTTTAAACAAAACGAAGATTCAACAAATACAGACTAGATTTATAAGAATCATTGGGATATTTTTTAAAAAGAAAATTCTAAACAGTATTGTTTTATAATTTTTCTTTATTTTTTACATGAACGCTAGCTAGAATTTGAAATGTAAACAAACCTACAATTCCCAGCATGTGTCCCAGTAAAAGAAGTTTCAACAACAAAGGTTTAACAAGTTGTAATTCTCCTATCTTTGCGCCATATTCAAAAGCAGCTGCTGCTGTCTGTGATATATCAACTGTGACTAGTCTATGCTCTTAAAATAAATGACAGGAAAGAATGAAAGACAAGAAGCTTTGTAAATTTTAACAAATAGTTTATTTCCCTAGAATACAAAGTGAAAATGAGAAGAAAAAAAAGAACTTACGGTATTGCGAATTAAATCCCAAAATAATCCAGGAATTACAGACACAAGTCCTAATAATTTAAAGTCCTGAATAAAACTCAATACAAGTCCGAAAAAATCTAAAAACTGAAGGCGATGACGTGTCTGTTATAGAATGTTGATGTGTCAACAGTCTTTTGTTGAATCACATTAATATAATTCCAGGATTGAATTCAGTATAAATTCCAGTGAATGTCTCTACCAAGAATTTTATCAGAGCACTTTTGTATTTCCAGAGAAAATAATCACTTGAATTAATTACTTTGAAAAAAAATATTCCAGCCCAAAATACAAAAAATGCTGTTCACAATATATAATACAACTTGATTGTGCCAAGACTTAAAGCACGAATAATCAAGTCCTCACAATTACAAGATTATATAGTTCTCTGCTTGACCTCAGGTCACAATTAGCATTTTCTAAAACAGAAACAACCTTACCTAATTGAAAATAACCTTCTAGAATGATCCTGATGTTTACAAAATCAAAACTTAGACCCAAATACACATATTTACTTCTTCGATTAATAATGATCCTGATACTAAGTCCATACACAGAGAGAACAATTTAGCTATGTATTAGTTGTTTAAACAAAATAAAATTGAAAAAGTCAATCAGGTCAAGAAGAAATTAACTCAGTTTTGGACAAGGTCAAATCCAGTATACAATGTTACATTACAATAGTATATAATGAAATAATTAAAAAACTTAAAACTAACCAAAAAAAAAAAACCCAATTAAATTAAATATACATAACACAACCCTTCATGTTACAAATATTTGTCAGTTGTATCTTACGATTTTCGAAACAAATTCGATGGCACAGCAGTATTAATAAAAAAACAAAACAAAATGATAGATAAAGTGACACACTCATAAACTCCTCATTGCTACTTATGGTACTTATGGTACCGCATTTCTTAAAATTACAAACGTGTGTTGGCATTTTTAAATAATTTAAAATGTATATCAACAAATAATTCCTGTTCTTTTTAGTGGAATATTTTTTAATATTTCAAGTTGTGAATGTAGTTCCAGGTTGTGTGTGCGATACGGAATATTAGGTGTGCGATAAGGAATCACAGATTTGAATATCTCTATAGCACGCCAGAATAGGCATGTAATATAACATGGGCTTGTAATAAAATTGTATTTGTAATATTCGCCATTAATAATTGACAGATACAACCAATTTGTAAAAAGTATGTTCATTTGTTGAGCTATGTTCTGAATAATGAAAACACGATGTTAATATCCTCTAAGCCGCAACAAAGACTTCTCTGGAATTTCTGTACATTACTTTCTAACGGAAACTACCGACGTACCGGTACAGTGAAAAAATTACCGCGGTAGATCGGTGTATCGGTATACTGGTAATACCGCGCCCCTCTAGTAGCCGATATGCAATCTTAGTTAATGTACAATCTTTGGATAATATTGTATGAAAAAAGAAACACTAAGGTCTTAACAGAAATTGCTGCAGTATCAAGGGAATTTCGGTGGCTCAAAGTGTCTTACCCTCTTACCCTTATATATATATATATATATATATATATATATATATATATATATATATATTAATATTATAAGAGGACTTACCAGCACAAGCAGAATGGAGGGGTCTAGTCGACTGCACTGATTGCACTCACTGTACTGATCACAGGGAGAAGTTAAAACAGTCTTCTGATAAGAATCAAAATATGATTTATATATTACAATGGATCCGGTTTCAATAATGATGCAATAGCCCTTCTCAGTAATACAGTATTTGTCACGTACTGTTTTATAGACGAGGATCGCCTCCATTCATACCATATTTGTCACGTATCGTCAATATATCATACTGGTGTAAATTATATTTAACATACTGGATATGTAATACTGAATTTTTTAAGTACGTTATTGAGATACTGCAGTTTCGTGTCTTCTGATTCCATCTAAGTGATATTATGCGTTTTCTTGAAGTGACAAATTTCATTTGATAACACACTGCTAGGTATCACACTGTTAAAATGTTTAACATTCTGAAAGTACTGATGAAGCGCAGTGAAACTGTCAAAGTTGCAAGTCATCAGATAGCATGACACAAGTGCAGTAAATTAGTGTTAATTATGACACACAATGTTGACGTGTGTAATGTTAAAACAATACGTAGATTGAATTAATCATATAGAAATTTACGATATGAAATTGCAGTATTCCAATATCACACCTATCAAAAGATCCGAAAAGAAATAAAGATGCAATCAAGAATACACATCACAAGCACACATACATAGAAAATACATAATACAAAGATAGCAACAACTAACCGCCGCCCTTTAACGCTATATATATATATATATATATATATATATATATATATATATATATATATATATATATATATATATATAACACCGATGAGCACAATGAGTGCGATGATGCCCGTCCATGGTGATCTAGACTGTCCTATCGTAACGATCAATGTTTATAACTGAAAACGGAAGTGAGTTTAACGTATTCACTTTAAATGACAAGTGCATCGCACTTCTGGGGCTTGCGAAACGGCAGATAAATAACGCTAAACATCCTAATGAAACCACAGAATATCTGTACTTTCGTTTTAATGATGCACCACACCTATTAGTCTGGCTCCATCCGTGTACATAACCTCTGCAACGTGCTCAGCTTACACTACTGACTGCTGATTGGGAGACATATTTTACTGTGATATTGTCAGTTTTAGTCGGGCAGCAGTGAATCAACTGTTGTTCTTATTTACTTCTAATCTTCTACATATATGCATTGTTTGGTTTTTGTAAACTCGCATGGTATTGCAATAGTTTCACATCTAACCTTCCAACGTAGTGAATACGCATTGGTATGTTTACATCGAAGTTACGCAAGATGACTAATTTGCTCTCAATCAAACGAGTGTAGCATATAAAAAGAAAGGGAAATAACAGAAGCAACAATTTATTTTTCAATTAAATCTCAGGCCACAAGCAGAACGCATCTGATAAAAACAAATATTTTATAAGTAGTGAAATATTGTTTTGCGAATATGCTGTGTATGTATCACTTTTAGAATACAAATAGAAAGTGTGCATATGAGTATGTCGAAACAGAAAACGTGTATCTGAAATATGTTGAAAAAGAAAGCACGTATATCCACTATGTGGAAATGGAAAAGAAATGTAAATCCAGTATGTAGAAATAGAAAATGTGTATATCTAGTATGTGGAAATAGAAAGAATGTATATCCAGCATGTGGACATAGAAGACGTGTATATCCACTGTGTGGAAATAGAAAGTGTTTATATCTAGTATGTGGAAATAGAAAGTACGTATATCCAGCATGTGAAAATAGAAAACGTGTATATGCATCATGGGTAAATAGAAAACGTGTACTGTATATGCAGCATGAGGAAATAGAAGAAAAAAAATGTATAATCAGTATGCGGAAAGAAATATCGATGAAAAGCTGTTATTTATCAATTAGATCGATATTCATAAATTTAAGTTTCACAATCCTTCAGTCGGAGAGTGCATCGCTATAACAGATAAGCAGCAAATTCAACCCGAAGAAGAATCAAATACATAATCCTTAACATAATGCAATGTTATTTTAGCAAAATTCAAAAAAAATAGCATGTATGGATCAACAAAGCGTTTCTAATTTATGAGATATCATTATTGCTGTAGTATCAGAGGAACTTCAGTGGCTCAGAATTAAAAAGTGTTGTTCGGCCCGGGCCCACTTACGGGCCCGGGCCCCGAGGATATATCCCCGGTCGCCCCTCCCCCTTGTTGGCTCTGGCTCAGAGCGACTTACTCTTAATCTGTGGGGAAGGGCGACCGCCTCGATGTGTCTTTGGGAAAGGCTCTTAGCAGCTATTTCCAGCGTGATAATGCCAATAAGGTTTTCAAGCTGTCGTTAAAACCAACAAATACAAAATTTAACAATTTCCCCAGTGTATAAATAGCTTTTTGTTTACTCAAAATTCTGATAAGGTGTAAAGGAAAGTAAATATTTTTATCAATTCCAACAAAGTCTGTAATTTCAGCTCTGAATTGTCAAACTCAATTTGGATATTTCACTTACCATGACATTTTTTATATGTTTGATGTTATCATGAAATAAAGTCTTTGTTGTAGCTCTGAAAATTGGGGATAGAAATATTATTCGAAAGCAATTGAAAACGTTGATGTGAGATTCTATAAACGTTTCTTGTATGTATCTCATGCTGTGCTATCCAGTCAGTAGCATTTGGTGAATGTACAATATTACATGGATCTTTATTCAAATTCTTACTGGTTACAATGTAATAAATGCTGGTCACAATGTAATAAATACTGGTTACAATGTAATGAATACTATAAATACTGGTTACAATGTAATAAATACTGGTTACAATGTAATATATATTTGCCAATGGAAAAACATATAGCTAATTACTCTAAGATGTTGATGAAACTAGATGGCTGTAGTAGAATAACATGGATTTAATCACAAAGTCAAAATCATTTTGCTTGAATGTTGTTGTAGATATGTGAGGATATGTCAGGATGTTGGTGGTATGAGCCTTTTAGTTACGAATTTGCCCAAAGATGGAAGGACTGCATGTTAAAATCATCGTATAGAAATTTAGCATAATATACAAACCATCATTAATATCGTCAATATACATCCATGCTAAACACTGATAGATAGTTATTGATAGATCTATCTTATTACCTGCATACAGTTTTAACTATAGTTTTGGTGTTCTAGTCATCGGCTGACCATTCAGACTGGAAGACATGCCGTAAGATACGCCATCTTTTGGAAAATGGACATTTGCTGATTAAAGAAGAAGTGCACGCTTCAATGATCTGTTTAAAGTATTCTAATTTCAGAGAGAAATGTTTATTCCTGGTATAAACAGGCAAGAAATTCTATCAAAATTTGTCAGTCAATACTCCATATGTCATTCATTGTGTCGATATTGGTTTCCCACATTTCTTACAAAGAACTGAACCTATGTAGAATGACTTTATAGTGTAATTTATATTGTACGGTATAATTGGTGCTATGGTATTTATATTGAACGGTATAATTGATGTTATGATATTTATATTGTACGGTATAATTGGTGTTATGGTATTTATATTGTATGGTATAATTAGAATTATGGTATTTATATTGTACGGTTTAATTTTTGTTATGGTACATCCAACATCTATACGTGTTTCTGGATGGGATAGGAATCTATATTTGTAAGGGATTATTTGCAGCTTTGTAGAGACTGGAAATTTGTGAAATTAAAAATTAGAAATGGTTAACATCAGTCATTATTTTAAGATATACTAGTCATTTCAAGCCAACTATCCAGAAAAATCCAGGGAAATTGTAATTCATATTGGTCTCAACATACGTTCCTAAATTGTTTGAATACCTTATACATTAACCTTAATAAAATTCTTTTATAACGAAGGATTCTCAAAGAAACAAATTAACGCGGCGACGTTTTCCGTATTTGTTTTATTCTCAGATAGATGCCACTAATCAGTGCTAGCTTTTGCATCGCAAAGACAGAATGATGGGGGCTTAAGTACAGCTTCAAGTTCGCATTTACTTGATTCAACAAAAATGTATTGTTATCTATATTTAATTTATTTTTTGCGCTTGACTTTTGTCCGTGATTGAGGGTAGAGTAGTTATGACCTAACTAATTATTGTCATGTTTGAAAGTTTTAAATAACTGGTTTACTGATACCTGAGTTCAAGGCCTAGCATTGTTTACAAACTTACAATGTTACAATCCTGGTCATTGTATTGTGTCTTAGGAATTTTCTTTTATAAGGTTGTGGTAAACAAAATTTATCCTGTTAAGTTCAGTTTGTGGAATTATTTACTGTTGTATTCAGATATAATTTGTAATGAATCCTTTACTTCAATTATTTATTGAAATTACAATGAGCTGGTTGAGGTTTTGAACTAAAATATTATTTTGGGTTTATTGTGAATTCGTTCAAAGACATTCTTTATTATATCATTGTGATGTAAACCTATTCAAGGCAATTAGGTACAATACGTTTGGACTTGTGATAGAACTTTTGGGATTGTCTGGGATTTTATTCACAATATTGTAAGTTACTCTAAAAGTTTCACTTTCTAACTTAGAGAAATAAATTATTTGTTAATTTTAATAAACGTGTTGGTTTCACTTATTTATGTTACTAAATTTAAGACCATAGAGTCATAATACTAGGCATAGAAAACAAATCGTGAAAAACAGATAATTGAAGTCTAAATGGATTGTGTTTTTAATAATGTTATGCTCATACATCATACAAAAAGCAAACAAGCAAACAAAAGAAAACAAAAACAAAAATATGCTATTGCCACCCGTTTGGATTGAGATCATCATGATGATCGTTGTTACTTTGAACAAACAGTTGTGTTGACCACTGAGTCAATTTTGCACCTATCGGGATTGATGTTGCATATAACAGTTGATTCATGTGGCAGGAAGGAATCCGTGTAAAAAAAAAAAAAAAAAACATCTCCGATCAACCTGGGATCCTTTCAAATCCAAAGTGCCTAATACAGGGGTCACCAACACGGTGCCCGCTGGCACCAGGTCGCCCGCAAAGACCACATGAGTCACCCGCAGGCCTGTTCTAAAAATAGCACAACTCAGCTGCGTATAAAATTGTATTTTATTCTGTTGCTATTCTTTTTTTTTAATCACACTTGCATTTATATATATTTAAAAAATGACAATATCTTAAAAATATGTTTCTTATACATGAAGTTTAGATACGTTTAGGTGAACTCTGACGTACTCCAGTTCGAAGGTCAGTATTGTGCGTGTGACAATACAGTGCTCGTGGAGAATAAGCTAGCGCGCGCAGCAAAGATTGGAGCTGAACACAGTTTATTACCCCAAAAACATGGCAGAAAAAAGAAAGAAAACTTATCACTTTCACAACGAATGGGAGTCGGAGTTCTTTTTTACGACTGTGAAAGAAACCTGCGTGTGTCTTATATGCGGAGCGACTGTGGCAACGGCAAAGCGGCACAATGTGGAGAGACACTTTACTACGAATCACAAAAACTACAATGCTAACTACCCACCGGGAAGCGCACTACGGGCAGAAAAAGCCCTTGAGTTAAAGACAGCTTTGGGTAAGCGACAGGATTTTTTCACAAGGCCGGCGAAAAAGTCACAAAAAGCAACCGAAGCCTCTTTTAGAGCTACGCATTTCCTGATCAAGAAGAAGAAGGCATTTACAGACGGAGAAGTTGTCAAAGAAGCAATGATGATTAATTGCTAACACTGTACTTAAAGACGAGAAATATGGAACCGATGTAATCGCCACTCTCTCCGACGTGCAACTGGGGGCATCTACGATGGCTAGACGAGTGTCAGCTTTGTCCAGTAACTTGGTCGATCAGCTGGACCGGGATCTGGCGAGGTGCAGGTGGTTTAGCATCCAGTGCGACGAGTCCGTGGACAGCAGTAGTACAGCGCAGCTGATGGTTTTATCCGGATGGTATTTGAAGATTTCTCCACAAGAGAAGAACTCCTGACACTACTGCCCATAAAGACAACTACGATGGGAGTTGACATTTATAACACAGTGAAGGAATTTTTCGTGCAGAAAGAGGTACCATTGGAAAAGCTGGTAGCGGTGACCACAGATGGGGCTCCTGCTATGATTGGCCGACATGCAGGTTTCATCGCTCACTGTAAAGGTGACCCAGACTTCCCCAAATTTCTGCATTACCACTGCATCATTCACCAGCAGGCATTGTGTGCCAAAGTGATCGGCTTTGGGCACGTGATGACTCCCGTTGTGAAAATCATAAACAATATCCGTTCCAAAGCAAAACAGCACAGGATTTTCAAAGTGCTATTGGAGGAGATGGCAGCTGAATATGGTGACCTGCCACTACACACAGAAATCAGATGGCTCAGCAGAGGACGAGTTTTACTTCGTTTTTTGTCACTTTTGGGAGAAATCAAAGAGTTCATGCAGTCCAAAGGCGAAGACGTCTTACTGTTAGAGGACACAGAGTGGATACTTGACCTTGCATTTTTGACGGACATTACTGGGAAACTAAACCACTTGAACTGCGAGCTGCAAGGTAAAGGCAAGACTGTTGTTAATATGATAAGTGCTTTAAATGCATTTAAAGCCAAAATTAACATTTTCTCTATGGATATACAGAGAAAAAAGGTGCTGCACTTTCCCTCTGTGCAGTCAGTGCTGAAAGACAATGCTTCTGCATCTGATACATTTGACAAAGTTGCAGACAACTACTGTGAAGTCATAAACAGACTTGGGCAAGTGTTTGAGAATAGGTTTTGTGACCTTGATCAGCTTGAGCCATGTGTATCATTCATTTCCAATCCTTTCATGAATGTGGACACAACAAGCTTTGCTGAGCAACTAAGTACAACGTTCAACTTGGATGCTGGACAGGTGGAGATTGAAATCATAACATTGCAAAATTACCTCCACCTCAAAGCCTACCAGGCTGCACCAAACTTTTGGTGCCTTGTTGACACAGAGAAGTACAGTGGTGTGTGTACAGCAGCTATGAAGGTTGCCAGCCTGTTTGGTTCTACCTATCTATGTGAATCAGCATTTTCTGACATGAACTTCATCAAGAACAAACACAGAACACGCCTCACTGATGCACATCTGAAAGAGTTACTCACAGTTGCAGTGTCAAGTTACACACCAGATTACAATACAATGGTAAACAGCATGCAATGCCAGTCTTCCCACTAACAAAGAAAATGATACCAGATGTCAGTTGCAACATGTCACTGCCATGGCAAAGTTTAATTAAAATATTGAAGAATTGTTCAATTTAAAATGTGTGTTCATGATATGTAACAGTTATTATTTTGTTAAAAATACAGCAGATTTGGTCATTAGTTCAAAATGTGACAAGATTTATTTCAAAAATATTTAAGTTTTTTCACTACATTACAGACATTACAATGTACATAATTGATAACTTTTTGAAACATGGTGCAACATAGTTCATGATTTGTTTAAAAGGTTTGTCAGTGGCTAGTGAAAATGGGACATTTTTTTTTTTTTTTGTAATGTAAGTGATGATCTGAAAATTTAACAATTACTGAGATAAATAGAAATAAAATGCTGAATATTGATATCTGTTTCCCACCTTGTCATTGTTGTTAATTATTGTGAGAAATCATTAACATGATCAGAGTCTTCACATTATTAATAATGTATAAAGGCAAACTAAGTAAATTTGTTATTTCAGAAGAGTGTATCAAACTGGTAGCCCTTCGTATGACTCAGTACCCATGAAGTAGCTCTCAGTATCAAAAAGGTTGGTGACCCCTGGTCTAATATATTTTAACCACTTATATGAAATTTCATAACGACGGCAAACCTATTGATAGTAAATGTCAGCAATGGCTGTTTTCGTGAGAGACAAAACGAAATGAACCAATTAAACAGGCATTCTGTGGTGAAAATTCTCTAAGTTGTTGAAAAGTCAAATATGTCTTTTTCGGTTTAGAATACCACTCATTAATCCTTCTGGCATGTTTATTTCCACCTTCGTGCTTTCCTGTGTCACGGTTTTCTATTTTTGTGCATCTTTTCTTCCACGATTTATTAGAAGTCCTTGCTCTTCTATATCCTTTTTTCTTTTGACGCATTTTAAATGGAAGCACCGCATTTATAACATTCTCATCGCATTTTAAATGGAAGCACCGCATTTATAACATTCTCATCGCGTTTTAAATGGAAGCACCGCATTTATAACATTCTCATCACGTTTTAATTCAAGTTTTGCTGGTTCTCCAGTATGGTCTGCGGGGGCCACCAGTTTCAAAGGTACATGATAGTTTCATGAGGTTGATTCACTTGAAGGAGCGATATATTTGTGATGGGAAGGGGGGGGGGATGGAAGGGACATAAAAGACCAAGTACATTTTGATCCACCAGTGACCTGTTTGATTCATGACATTTATCTTCATCGTCATTTCTGTGGCAAAGTGACCCACATTTACAAATTTGAAAGTATCATTTAGAGGATACATAATCTAAATTGATCTCCGTTGACACTTCATTGTAAGCAGTCTATTCTATGCACCATCTTCTGATTTCACATAAACTTCAATTTCCGAATATTCTTTTCTTTTGACTGGTGTATACATGCATGAACCAATGCTAAAACTCCATCTATCCATCTTTCTGAAGTCTTCTCAATCGAAGCTTCAGCCCTACATCGACAATGCTGTCTTGACAAATCTTAGTATACACATTATTACGACTCTGTGGACTTAAACTAATAGAACACAGCGAAAACCAACACCTTTTTGTAACATTCCACAAATAATTTATTTATCTAGCATACAAAGTGAAAATTTTAAAATCACTTACAGTATTCCGAATTAAATCCACAATAGTCCAAAACGTTCTATAACCAGTTCTAATGAATAAAGCTCTAATTAAATGTAATTGGAATTATAAAAAGATCCAAAGCATGAATATGTTGATGTGCCTGTAGTCTCGAATGTGGTAATGTGCTATTGGCCTGAAGTGTGATGATGAGACAAAAGTCTTTTGATAAATCACAATAATATAATCCAGACATGTTTTTGTCTGAAATCACTATAATTCCAAATGAATATTTCTGTCCAAGAATATTATTGAGCATTTTGTAATTCCAGAGAATAGTAATTTGAATAAATGATTCCACCCAAATCAAAACCTGAACACATCAATACAAATGATTTATGCATCAGATGTTATCGCATGAATGAATTATTTTTCAAGCAAACAAGACTATATAAAAAGCTAAAACACAAAATAAGAGCCAGGAAGTAGAACAGATGTTCATTTCTATGACAAAGAGCCAGTATGTAGGACAGAAGTTCATTTCTAGGACTAAGTTGTAAACAGATAAGATCTGCTACTAAAATTATAATCAGGACTGTGGTGAACATCAGGTAGGATATGTATGCTTATGGTAAATAACAATGACATTGACTAATTTCCAAATAAATATGTTTTCCTTTATTGACAATGATCTTAATATTTAACCCACTGTCCTAGGGACATATTAACTGTGTATTATTTGTTTACAGAATGACGGGCTCTAGTTAGGTACACATAATGAAGTTTGATTCTGGACAAGGCCAGGTCCAAAATACAATTAAATGTACTACATAATCATTAAGAAAGACCTAATAACAATACAAATTAAATATATATATAAGAATATATATGAAGTCATTGGCCCGATTGTTTTGAATAATCATTAGCCCTTTTAGATAAAGCATGGAATTCCATGCATCCCAGTTTCTAAGAACCCATCTAATACAAGGGCTGGTTTATGTGCACTATTAAACTTACACGCTTGATGGGCCACACACATTTATTGATCTCGTGCTTTGTGTAGATTTGCCACACGTTCACTTGATCTACATCCGTCCAGCAAGCAAATGGTTTTGGAAAACTTCAATCTGTAGAAAGTATTCATATCTTCCACTTCGTTTCCGTATCCTCAAACTTTTCTCCATAAACCAAAGACTATTTCGTCCTTGTCATCCTCTTATAGGTCTGGATTGTAAAACAATCATTTTACATCCCCATTTTTGAGATCATTGATTTTAAACACAGCGATACCTTGCTTTCTATTACCTGGTTTAATCACTTCCGATGTGTATTGTTGTCGATATACTTGGCAGATGGGAGGTTTTAAGAAAGTGACTCGCACCAAGTCACTATTTTTAATTTTATATGGATTTTTATGCTTAGTTATTTTCTTGGATATCTTCAAATAAGATCCGCTTCATTCTCTTTCTTAACGTCTGTTGGAACCAAATTATTCATACTGAGTTGGAGTAACGAGTTGAAGTTCTCAATTAATTTGTTACGTTTTCAAAATATTGATAACTACGATTGTATTTCATTAGCCTGCAAAGACCTGTATTATATCCTTGCACTCTCTCGACATAATTGTCTGGTTCTGAGTTGCAGCGAGGTAAAAACCATTTTCATTCATCGACATTTAAAGTATACGAATTAAGACCCCTTGTTTGACCGAAGTTTGGTAGGTTTGCGTTCTTGACATTTTTTCTTATTGCACTTTTCATTTGGATTTAGCTGATTTATTTTTCGATAAGGTATATAACAAAATGTTAATCCAGAATTCCATCATTTTCCTTTGCTTGGTGTTCCATTGACATGATGACATGTTCATCCAGAATTCCATCATTTTCCTTTGCTTGGTGTTCCATTGACATGATGACATGTTCATCCAGAATTCCATCATTTTCCTTTGCTTGGTGTTCCATTGACATGATGACATGTTCATCCAGAATTCCATCATTTTCCTTTGCTTGGTGTTCCATTGACATGATGACATGTTCATCCAGAATTCCATCATTTTCCTTTGCTTGGTGTTCCATTGACTTGATGACATGTTCATCCAGAATTCCATTATTTTCCTTTGTTTGGTGTTCCATTGACATGATGACATGTTCATCCAGAAATCCATAATTTTCCTTTGCTTGGTGTTCCATTGACATTATGACATGACATCTACTTCAGACTGTTCATCGACTGGGAACCTGCATCAAACTTGAGTAGTATATGGGGGCGATATGGCCCCACGTAGACCGTAATGTTAAAAACAGGTCCCGGCACTATGGCCCCAAAATTTATAGCCCCACGTAGACCTCTATGTTAAAAAAGGGTCCCGGCACTATAGCCCCAAAATGTATAGCCTCACGTATACTTCTATGTTAAATTTGGTCGTTTGTACCGTAACCTCAAGATTTATAGCTTCACGTAGACTTCTATGTTAAATTTGGTCGTTTGTACCGTGGCCTCAAGATTTATAGTCTCACGTAGGCTTCTGTGGTAGAAGAGGTGGTTTGTACTTTGGGGACAATGGGAATTTAACATGAGAATGTCAACTGGAGGTCAATGGAAATTGAACATGGGTAATGTCGTGGGGTTTATAGGGTCAAAACTATTTATAGGGTGAAATGTATTTATTGGACAAAGGGTTGAGAGAGACAAACATAGACATACAGAAACAAACAAATACACATCCAAACACACAGAAAAAGGGACAGAGATGTTGCAAAGAAATACTCGCAGACAGAATAGAGACTCCAAAAGAAAAGACTTTTGTATGGGTACAAACATTTATTCAAATATATACATGGGCTTTACGGCCTGTGCTTTGGTTTAAGCACTGTCCATTTAATACATACAAGTTATCTATTTCTTGGTTCTAGAAACTACTTTTAAAAATTAAAGTTCATGCCTTCAAAAAACATATACAACGTATATACATTTCATAAAAGAATGACATTTTTCATGCTACAATTAATGTCCATTTTTGAGAAAAAGCTCAAACAAGAAACAAACGATCCAACTGGACAAAATTCGTGCTTTTCTTTTTATCAGTCACGCACGTTGTTTTCAAATCTGGTCAGCTACTACTTGTGTCCCAGCGTAGATGTTTTCCATCACACACTCCCTTTCATATGTAAATCTGTGCTAGGTAAACTTATTTACAAGCAGATCAATGGTGGTTATTGTCTTCTTCCCATGGAGGCACAACGTATGCCATATGAATGGTCACTTTTCCATCGGTGATGTCAAATTTTTCACTCATCGTCTGCATCGTCGAAGCAATAGCCCTCAATAGTTTGGAAGAAGTTAATTCTGCAGGTGTGCTAAACCCGAGACATACAGGAGAGTTCAAACTTTCGTGATACATAGATAGGCTCAAACGACCTTGAGTTCTGACTTGGCACTGACGTTTGAGTTCCTCTAACAGTGAGTCAAATAAGTCCGTAATGAAACCTGCTGCTTTCTCGGCTGGAACGTCAGGCGCAAAGTTTTTAAATTTCACCGTGTAGGTGTGAGTTGTCGTCCTAAATTTTCTCGAAGTCGCTGTCTGAATCATTTGGATGCTAAAATACTCCTTTAGGTCTACTGAATCTGTTTCCTTTTTGGACGCACTTTGCTGTGAGGGTATGGTAGTGAAAGTGGTCAATGATGTTTGTTCCTTCTCTTTTTTCATCTGCGTAGAGTGATTCATCTTTCTTGGTGTTTGTCCTCGCAATGAAGTGTCGTTCTTGGAAGTGGTCCCTCTTTTATACTGGGTGATATCAGCATGTCCATAAGGTAAAGTCTTGTGGTCTGGAAGTTGCACTGGTTTCACGTAGTTTGCCATGGCGTTAGTAAATAAACAATTAAGATGTGGTACTGCGTTGGTGATGTGATCGTGAGGCACAGCATCCAACTCGAGTTTCTCGTTGGACTTGAGTCTTACGCTCGATACTTGCTGTTTGAAAATATTCATCTTTCTCGCTTAGCAATGGTAGTCACAATGAACTATCGACCTTGAACGTTGTCCCTTTTTATATGCTTACCAATATCGGCATGACCGTACGGTAAAGTGAAGTGATTGGGAAGCCGAACTCGCTTCTGGTACACGATTTGATAAACTTTTTCCAAGGGTCGACTGACGATTTGGTGTGTGGGTAAACGTACAATCTTGTGCGGTTCGTGGGTGGTCACTTTAAAGTTTCGATCCTGTCCAGACTGCAAGGCTTCTTTCAATATGCTAAAGTTCACCACTCGACTGGTGCGATAATTAAGAGTCAATCCTTTCACTTTACACTCCGTGTGCACATCTCCTTGATTGTTCCGGTATTCGTAGCCGTAATTTTTGGGACCGCCACTTGCAAAACTGAGAATCTTGTGGTCGGGATGCTCGTCCGTCCAGGCTCCTAAACGGTCTCCTTCGATGACAGGGTGAGGTTGACCCAGGCGATCAATGTAGATGCAACTGTCCGTGTCAAAATACAGCACACGATCTCCTAATAGTTCTAAAGCTTCGTACAGTTTTAAGCGAGCATGGGCTGTCACGTAAGCCGCAATGATGACATTTCCAAATTCGTCGGCTTCTACAAAGTCCAGTTCTTCTTCGTAATTGACTAAGAGCAAGTCCTCACGAACAACGTCCACGTGTTTCATGTATTTGGTTTTGTCGTGAATCATCTGCAAGTATCGGAAAGGTTCTGTCAAATACTCCGTCTTGGGTAAACACGGTCGTTGTGCCATTTTGCCCCACAAACAATTCAACATCACTTTGGCAAACGATCGCCTTCCTTCGTTTTTCTCGATGTGGTCTAAAGTGATGCCTTCCTGCTTCCAGTATTTCTCTTTGAACTTTGTTTGGTCGTCGGGAGTGTGACACCAGGAAGGATATCCGCTAGCTTCTTGTTTCAGTTTCAAAAAGGCATTCACGTAGTCTGCAAAAATGCCTTTTTGAGAATCGTCGCCCTTGTGGTATTTTTCTGTCTTGGGAAAGTGGTAAATTTCGTACACTTCTAACAGTTGGTATCCCATGTCCAGAGCTTTAAACAATTCCACGCTGACCCACGTTCCCGTCAAGGCTCGTTCTTCCTGAGTGTGCTGACAAGGGTGGTCTTGGTTGCACGTTTCAGCACAAGTATGACACAAGGGAAACATCAGTTTTCCTTGGCAATGATGTGGTAAAACGGGATGGTACAAGTTCGTGGGAGGCAAGACTTTACACTTGATCAATCCTTCGTATTGTCGAATATTGTCCACGTCGATGTGTTCCGTCAGCAATTGTGGGTGCCCTGCGGGAAAGTGGCAATATTTGCACACGTACGGATAGAGAGAACACACGTCCAAGTATTTGATTTCTTCTCCTTTCTCCTCGTCGACTTGGTACAGCAAACAGGTGGCATTCGTCCGCCCTCCGTACAAACTGTCCCGCGGGTTCAGAGGGTCCACCAGCTTGTAACTTTCCACGATGCGCTTAAACTCGGGATCGGTTTTCAATCGCTGATCGTACTCGTGTTCCCACATTTCCACTACTTGGTATCCTTGCTCTTCTAACTTCAAGCGTCGCTGACAAGTGACCTGGTACAAGTCTTCCATGGTCCGTTGTAAAAACTGGTTTTTAGTGTCACGTTGAGGGTAGCAGATGGGACATCCGTGAAATAAGCACCCGTTAAACTCGTACACAATCTTGGGGTTTTCTAAGTCCCAGCCGTCTACTGAATACCTTCCGATGGTCTTTTCGCCTCCTCCGTTGCGAGCATGTTGGATCCATTTGTCTTCCTTCTCACACAAGTAATGTAACCAACGTAGGGCTTTGACCGAGTATTGACGTTTGACAAAATTGGTCGTTTGAGGACTGATGACAGCTAGGGTGTTTTCGGGCATGAATCGTTGACGATACACTAAGGAACACGCTTTGGCAATGGTACAAGCTTCTTTCAAAGGATCGATCCCTCCGTGTTCCATGAACAGTTCTCGAAATTTTCCACAACAGCGACGTAAAATGTCTACGTCGGAACGACAATATTTTAACATTTCTTCTTGAAAGTCAAAAGGGTCCGAAGCGTGAGTCTGGTACCATGCGTAGAAAGCTTCTCGTTGTTCGGTACGCATGTTGTCGGGGTCGTAGTAGTGAGCCTCAGGCAAATGGGGTAGAACGGCGTGTTGATTGGCTTCGGTATTGAAAAAGTGTGGAAAATAGCCTTTGGCCATTTCTGTCATGCCAAACGTTTTAGGCATGCGGCTCAAAGGCATAGCCAAGTAACTCATTGAATCTTTAAACTGTACTTGTCCCACTTGCATGGAAATGATTTTGGCTCCGTTCAAAGTTACTTTCGGACGTTCGGTACTTTGTTCCGTATAGTATCTCAACAGAAATTGTCCATCGTATCCCGAGAAATTGTGAGCCATCACCGTGGCATGGCGATGACAATCTCCGTAACGTTCGATATCTTCTTGGCTCCACGTCTCGTCGATAGGGTTTAAGATCCATTGGGCAAAATCGGCCAGTGTGTTCGATCCCCGAAAGATTTTTTCACGTCCTCCAGGAATCTTGCTGCAGTAAGGGCAATGAGTCAAGATAGGCTCTTGGATGCACTTCTCGCACGCTCGGTGAGCCACGCAGAAATTAGGAATGTGAATGCCAGTCTCTTGCATGCATTCGAAATCGAAAAAGATGAAATTCCCTTTCTTCTTCTGGTCATTATCTTCTTCTTCTTCATGTTTAGAATGGTATTTTTGAATGTAGCATTGGTGTTCCAAGTCCACGGTTTGGCGACAAATGTGACATCGCTTCTTTCCTGAACAGACGTGCGCCTTGGCACTGTTGGTACGTATGCCTTGTCCACAAGTAGGGCACAATCTCAAGAGCTGACAAGCACATTTCTGCTGTGAACCTTGCGTCTTTAGGTGTTGTTGGTAACAGGCAGGACTGACAAACGTGCGCTGACAAGCAGAGCAATACACTCGTTCTTGTCCTTCGTCCAGACAGGGTTCAGAAGCTAAACATCCTGAGCATTTCGATCCACAATGCTTGTGTTGCTCTCGATTGTTATAGCCATAGTCACATTTCTCACAGCAATAACTGTATGACAGGAATCCAGTGATACTGGTAATGGCATCAAAATGTTCATCGTGATGATAGACGTGAATGTATTTTCCGTCTTTGAAATCTTTGCCTCGAAACAACAGAGGTCCGCGCAGTTCTTGAGGGTGTACTTTCAAGGTGTAGCGTGGAGCCAAGACGTCTTGCAGTTTTTGCATTTCAGGAATGCCGCAGGGCCTGTCTTTGGATATCCCCGCTTGCTGTAACAGGAGTTCTGCTTCTCTTTGTTGTTTGGTTCGGTCCGATCGTCGAATAGTTTTCCAGGCTCTTTTCCATTCTTTCGTGTCGTTCTTGTCGGCATACGTTCTTCCCACCACGATCGCGCGGGCTAAGCACATCAGGTCTTGAATGTTGTTAATTTGAACGATGCTGCGCTTGATGCTGCGAAGGTCGTCCACCAATAACACCTTTTTGCGTTGTCCTGTCCCTTGGGGAAGAGACACGTGGGTCATGAACAGTGTCGCTTTTCCGTCGGTGATGTGAAACTTGTCGTTGGATTGTTGCACGTGTTGAATCTTGTCGATGACTTTGGAAGATGTCAATTCTGCTGGGCTGCTAAACTCGATCCAAACAGGGGACTTCAAACTGTCGTGATGAATGGAAAGTCTCATGACATCGTCTTCTTTGGCTTGACATTGCTGTTTCAGTGTGGTTAACAAAGAATCCCACACATCGGCGATGAACTCCTCAGCTTTCTCCAGCGGTACGTCTGACATGAAATCTTTAAACTTCACCGTGTACGTGTAGGCCGTAGTTCTAAATTTTCTAGAGGAACGTTTTTCCGTCTCTCGAATGTGGTAGTACTTTTCGGGTGATACTGGTGATGGCGGACTTTGGTTTGGAATAGGCTCTCTCGGTCTGGTCGCAGACGTGGAAGGTATTGGTTCAGGTTCGCTCATGTCTTCGATTTGAGCGAACACTTCTTTTCGTGTGTGAGGCGATACGTCACGTCGCTGCCTCTTACCTTCTTCTTCTCTCTCACTGAAATCGTGCGATCGTTTCATCTCGATAGCTGATTCAGAAATGATTGAACCAAGTTCGTTCTCTCGGTATATATACCCCTCTTGACCTCTTGTTGTGACAATGACTTGGTATATTTCGCAAGAGCAAGTGAAAGCCAAACAGATAGGAACCCCTGGCTAACTTATGCGAACGACAATGGTGCGTCTTAAACACCTCATGCATCTTGACGACCCTTCGATTCAAACCCTACCACGAAAGTAAAAAGTTGCAAAAAAAAAACAAAAACAAAAACAAAAAAACCAAAAACAACAGACAGTTGGTGTCATTAAGAGAACTAGAGACGGTACTGTGCCGTTCGGACACGTACGTACTCCAGAAACCACGCTGCTCGGCAACGATGTCTCCTTCTCTCTGTCACTTCTACTTTTGTCCTTGACCAAGAGATCTACCAACCCTGATGTAATACTTGTGTTTCCTCATTTGATATATTTTTTTAAAAAAAAAAAAAAAAAAAATCCATTTTTAATAGAACTACCCATTTTCGACAGCAGCGACGACGTCTCCTACTGCTCTTGCCACTGTTGTTGCACCTACAAAGGTGATTTTCCTAAGACCAAAGTATGAGACAGAGC
>JAECUM010004780.1:0-45697 GCA_016617855.1 Megalonaias nervosa | reverse complement strand
GTACAGCTATTTACCTACGTTGAATATAAGCCGTTCTGCTATTTACTAACGTTGAATATTAGCCGTACAGCTATTTACTAACGTTGAATATAAGCCATACAGCTCTTGAATCACGTTGAATATAAGCCGTAGAACTCTTGACTAACGTTGAATATAAGCCGTACAACTATTTACTAACGTTGAATATAATCCGTACAGCTCTTTACTAACGTTGAATATAAGCTTTACAGCTGTTTACTAATGTTGAATATAAACCATACAGCTCTTGACTAACGTTGAATATAAGCCGTATAGCTCTTTACTAACGTTGATTTTGTGCCGTGGCTCAGTTTGGAATAATAGTGGTAGTACTTTCGTTTTCCAGTATGATTCGACCAGTGTAGTCCCCCTTATCATATTATTTTAATTTTGTTTTATTAATAGATTTTTATAATTATGATATACATGACATCGGGGACGAGTGCCACTTTTTATTCGGTTGTTCCAAATTTGACAAAGAAAATATTCCAAAACCGTTCTTTTACCGTAAATCTTCTATCGCAAAGTTACAGACCTTATTTGCTACCACTTTTGCAAAATCTTCCCAAATTTGCTACTCTGACAACGAATTCAATAATATCATAAACTTTGTTCTATTGGTGGAAGTGGAAATACTTCATAAGATATTCTATTTTTTTCTGTTTTAAAATTTGTGTAGAATCCAGGAGAGTCATTGTATTCTCCCATTACAATGTTATATTCATGTACCAAAATGGTCCTATATTACCTCCGAAACCTTGTTCTTGCTATGATTGTACTTTTTTTTTTTACCAGTGATGTGTTTTATATCTACATGGGTTAGTGAAGTCGCCTTCTCAATTTGATAACAGTTGTGGCATTCCCTATGTGTGGCATGGGATTTGCTGTCTTTAAATGAAAGTTTTCCTGTAGTAGCATTTTATCTATAATATACCATCTATTTTTCCATTGCACATTAGAGAATTGTAAGGTCAGTACCTGGATAGTATGTTCCTAAATACCACGTACGAACACGTGGAACTTCACATAGTGAAGTCACATATTTTTGTGAAAAGTAAGGTCAAAGTTCAGAGTGGACAGTACCTAATCAGACGCGGATATAACCAGATACCACGTCAGAAGGCATGGAGTCCCTGCCATTGTGATGCTTTAGTTTTGTAGGGAGTTTAGTAAGTTTCACTTTGGAGTCGGTACTCCACACCTGGCACTTACATTGCCTCGCTCTTTACGGACCTCACAACGAGTATACTATTTACAATTCTATATAACGTGCTATTTTCCGACATGTCGATACTGCGGTGCAGTAATATTTGCATACAGTGTAAGATCGAGTACTGCACAAGTTACTTACCTTCATGCTATGTATAGATCTCTAGTGATTTTGATTAGAGAGCTATAACCACTTTTAAGGGTACTATCGACAGAAAAAAATAAAAACAAACAGAAAGAAGAATGCGAAGAACAAGTCCTGAGTTTATTACATTCATGATGTTTACGTCTATTCCTTTCGCACATGAGCGATCTGTTAAAGTACACATTACTTCGGTCATTGGGGTCCCCGAGTGGCCTAGTGGTCTAAAGCGTTCACCGTTCCGGATCATTGCCATCTCACCTCTGTCTGCGTGGGTTCGAGTCACAGGCTCGCCTAACTTGCGTACATGAGAAAGCTTGCCAGTAGCTTCTCGTGGGTCGGTGGTTCTTCAGGGGTTTTCCAGGGTTCTTTCTCCACCAGTTATACTGGCTGCCATGATTAGTCTATCGTGTGCTGGAAAATGGCGTTAAACACTACAAAAACAACAACAACAACAACAACCTCGGTCCATTGTTTCTTTCGTGTCTGCAAGTGGATGAGTCCAGATCGAATAGTGGACTAGTTTTTGCTTGCTGCTTTCTCTTCATACCTCCCCCGCCCCCCGCACCTCTTTAAAAAATATTTTCATGATCTGTACCACTACTTTCAAATAAATATTTTTAATATTGGCATTTTCAGCTTTCTTTGTTGTTTTGTATTATTATTACTATTATTATTATTATTATTAAATAGATTCGAAAACGGACAGTTCCATTTATTTTAGTCACACGATTAACACCCGACATTATCGCATATGTAAAAAACATGATGTCCACTAATTAGTAATAAAATCCTAGAACAATAACGAGAGAGAGAGAGAGAGGTGTGTGTGTGTGTGTGTGTGTGTGTGTGTGTGTGTCCCGAATAAACAGCTGTGATGTGCATAGCTTTCACGCTTAAATGCATGCTGAATATTATCAACCATGGGCAGCTGATAATATCCTATTGTCAAAGAGGCGATTACAGGTTAAGCCGGTCAGAGATTAACAACCACCATTCAATAGATTATTTAACTGATTGACAGTAGCTGCTGTGTGTTGTATTGATTTCTGAGCATAGCCTTGGGGGATCCTATTACGCTAATTTACATAGATAAGTACATGAAGCGGAATAACCCAATTCGTTGGAAGTTAGGTAAATCAGTGATGCGTGTTGAAGAAACAATAGCTGTTACACTCCATTTCCTCGCACGAGACTGGTGGAGTCTTTCTTTATGAAGTATTTTTGGCCATTTGTGATCTGGTCAAGTTTCTTTGAAGGCGGATTTTTTATTTTATAATAAAGGAAAGAGTGGTTATTTTCGGTAGTTGGAATGGTAATGTTTGGAGATGTACAGAAGCAATGTGAAGATTTTGACTTGATAACTAGTAGGGCCGTTGAAATGACATGATTTTGACGTGATAACTAGTGTTACCATTGAAATAACAAGACTTTGACGTGATAACTAGTGTGATCATAGAAATGAAAAGATTTTGACGTAATAACTAGCGCGACCATTGAAATGACAAGATTTTGACGTGATAACTAGCGTGACCATTGCAGGTTTAACACTCCTTCACAGCAGAATATTTTTTTACAACCCACAGACAGTTGTAGGGGAATGTGTCTAGTGGTATTCGTGTCTCTCCGATCGTCCGTAACACGGTTAAGTTTTACAATTATGTTATTTAAGGCACTTTGGTGGTGCCTCCGTATTCAGTGAACAAAAGTTTTAGTTGTATTGGATATCTGAAGTGTGAGGAATGATGATGATGTTACAGGCATTTTGAGTATTTGTGTTCTGTAGATCTGCCAAACATCGTCCCAAATATCTTAACTTGCTTTCCTTAACTTATCAATATTTATTTACTATATCATGATGGCCAACCATGTAATAATATTGAACAAAACCAACACATGATTTCTTTCAAAAAATGTGATTCAACAGTAATAATAAAAAAGTCATTCAATAATCCTGATTCCAGATTAGTAATAAGAGTTCAGTTGTTATGTCCTTTTGTCAAAAACGCTACGTGTACCAGAATCGAGTTAAACTTCTTTTCGAAGATGAAAAGGAGCCATTTGCAAAGAAATACATTATTTATTTTCTTTTTCACCATATGTTTATATTAATGTTTTCTACACGATTATATTTGTCTTCTTATTTTATGATGGACAATGCTAAAGCGGATAAATCGTGTTAATAGTGATCGATTCACACACACACACACACACACACACACACACACACATATATATATATATACACACACACACACACACATTCTTTTCCATTTTCTTTTATTATGTACTGTCTGATTAGGTATGTAGGTTTACAACTTTGACTTCTTTGTATGTTTGTTAGGCACCGATAAGATTTGTGCGCAATAACGATTGTATGCAAGAATCAGTAGGTGCTAATTCATGAACGGCGAAGGGTGGGTTTTTCAGCTACAATCCCTTAATCTTCACCACAGGAACCAGTATGTACTGCTAATTATGCACTTAAGAGAACACAGAACACTTCGAATGACTTTAAATAACATTCACCATTAAGTAACATCTGAAAACCTTTTGCTTCAGAATTCGAATGATTATTAGAGTGCCATTCTGGAAACATGCTTTACATGTGCCCATGGGCGCCCGCAGCATGGGTCAAGGGGGGTGTCACTTGACCCCCCCCCCCAATCATACTGCAAATATATATATAAATTCCGACAAGTTTAATCATGCAAATGAAGCTGAAAATATGTCACAAGGTTCTGTTCAAAACGCTTAATAAATATTAGCTTTAGTTTCAGACTGCTTCTTATACTAACTCTCCCGGTCGTGACTGACTGACCCCCGAAAAATTCCCCCGCACAAGGTCCTGAACCCCCTGCAAAAAATCCTGCGGGCGCCGAGACCGTTGCCCTATGCATAATTATAACATCCGAAAGAACAGATAATCCTAATATTATCAAGAGTTCGCGAAGAATCGTGAAACATGTCCAAAGCACACTCATTGCCCATATATGTATATCCTGTTGTGGGTCAATGCGAACTGGGATTGCATTATACCAAAACGACAAGGCGCGGTCTCTACATTTTTCAAATAATATTGCCATTAGACATAAAATCATGTAAAGTTCTTTTGAATTCATTAATAGTCTTTTTATTTCCTTTTGCAATTTCCTTTGACAATTACTTGCGTGTGCTCATGGAAAGTACCTAGGCTAGTTTAAAACTAGTTTTGCTCTGTTTGTTGTCAGTTTTATTACATACACATATACTCTGTCTGTGTGTGTGTGTGTGTGTGTGTGTGTGTGTGTGTGTGTGTGTTTTACGATTCAAAATACTAATTGGAAAAAAAATGCTATACTACAATCTGGTCATTCGCACCAACGATCAATGTATATTTTAAGTTTCAAGCATCGTGTGATCCAGAATGACCGGATAATTTGAATCTCGTTTGATTAATAAACAACAACACTAGAATGGTGGTCGACTTTTTACTGTTTTCTTTTGCTCTTTGTATTGGCCTGTCGGACGAGTTTAACTTCCTGCTTTTTTAGTGCAGTTTTCGTTCATAAAAATCGATTCAAACTTAATTCTTAAACTTTTTGTGTCCATCGATCATGAAGAGAAATAATTTGAATCGAATTTATTCTTTATCTCTCGATTAGTACTAATAAAAAAAGAAAGAAAGAAAGAAGAAATGGAGAAAGAAATAAGAGACAAATGCCACATAGCCTTGGCCGATATTTTAGTGATAATGTCTGCATCTTTCCTTTATTGGCTTGTTTATATCAAATGTCAAGAATAAAGTGAAACAAGGAACCCATAATCGCGTCGACTGTGAAATGTAACAGGAAAATCCATGCCACTCAGCAAAAATTCTCATTATAAAAAAAGGAAGTTTTATCCGTAATCTTCGTTCATTGTTTTCCCGGTCGCAAACAACAAATACCGGAAGTACCCTTACTTGGCTTAAAAACCCACACCTGTTTTAAACATGGAAGTGATTTTATTAAAACAATCTGCCTAATGTAAATTCAGTAAATGCATCATACTGTCCGTAAGTGTGTTACCTTTTCAAATAGGAATTTACTTTGTATTGACGTACTTTATCGTTTATTATATGGAAAGCTATATTCATCAAAAGAACACAGATACTAGACTGATCTCTGTCCAAGCCTCGATCTGTCCTTTCTAAGCAATAAAACACGTGCTTCTGCCGTTGCCTTAGCCATGACAAGTTATCTCCCTTACGTTGACGACCAGGTGACGCGCGCCTAAGCAAGTGGCGATGGTTTAATAGTAATATGTCTCTATATATACGTGGACGTCCGTACATAGTGGCCGGGGGAGGAATTGCCCTATCCAACCTCTTCCATGATTTCACCTGTAAACATATCTTGGACAATATCCGTGAAACTTAATAGTTGACCACTACATGCTTGGAGGGCCGAGGGGGACGGGGTAAACCGGGGATATATCCCCGGGGCCCAGGCCTGTAAGTGGGCCAGGGCCGAAAACCACTTTTGAATTTTATAAAAGAAAAAAACTTGTTTGAACAAGAACTAGGAGAGGTCCGGGTGTTTCTTATCCCAGGGTCCATGATCCCTCTCTACAGCCCTTCATGCTTGCCCACCCACCCCCCAAAAAAAATTCTGAGGTACCCGTGTACGTATAATACTGATTTCGATATAGTTTGTTATTCTTGCTAATGAACATGTTAGAATTCAGAGTTACCCGAATGAATGAAGAGTCCGAATTGAAACTCTACCGTATTTTTTAAACTAACCTTCGTAGGCTGAACTTATTATACACTATGGGACTGAACTTATTGCCAGTGTCAATAAGGTTAATAAAAAATTTATATTGGAGGCCCTGCTTTGAAGAAATTATCTCCCTTTTATCTCTAAAGTGCATACATTTATGTGTGTGTGTGTGTGTGTGTGTGTGTGTGATTTGGACTTTAAACGTAGCTTTAACAAGTTTTTAGTCATATCGCTACGATGTCTACAGTGTGGCAGTTTATACTGATGTCTAGCACTGAGGCATCATGCCTCAGACATGTGGCATCATGTCCCACCCAGTCACATTATCCTGACACCAGACCCACCAGTCCTAACACTAACCTCTTAATGTTGAGCGCCAACATATTACATTGCTAACTTTTGTCATTGAGTGTAGACTAAACATTGAGATTATTTTTGTAAACATGTTTACATGGATTCTTATTCAGGCCATTGGTTTTCACCTCAGATATTCATGGTCAACCTGATATTTGTCAGGTTGATTCCCAAAAGTTTAAATAGCAGATCTGACTTTGTTTACATTTTGGAGTTTGTCCATTAAGATGACAAAACACTTTTAGAAAATGGTTATTGTGACATAGCTCAAGTGGGAAAGTACATAAAGTTGTTTACGTCTGAATTACTTACACATGTCTTAACATCTGTAGTGGAATCAGTCTTTTAGTTGTGTTCAATTATAATTTGAAACTATTTATTTATTTAGAGTGTTCTTTGGAATTAAAAAGTGCTCATTGATATATTTTGAGTATATCACTATTTTTGGATTATTGTGAATTCAAGGACATTTTGGATTATAGCATTTGTGATACATCGAAACTGTTGACACATCAGCACATTTAAGACATTGGAACATCGCCACAATTAAGATTTGAATTTATTCAGAAGAGAGAGAGAGAGAGAGAGAGAGAGAGAGAGAGAGAGAGAGAGTTACTTGTTTTTATAAGGTGCTCAGGCATTCTGGGCTATGTACAAAAATTGAATGGTTAAACCCTGTATCAACTAAAATAAAACGACCATATTATCTAATCAATGCTACAACTCAAAGAACGACATTGTCAAAGACTCAACAGTTAATTTGATGTATATAATAGATTTTAGATACATAAAAATTCAAATTCTTATGAGCTTGTATCAAAACTGACCCGACAAAGAATATATTATTACTTATCACTATATGACTTAGGCATTTTCTGTATTCTGACTGGCTAAATATCCACCCGCTATGTTTGCTAGATTGTTATAGCTCTCTGAGCTGAACATTCGAGGTGCTGCAAAATTTAAACGGCGAACCAGTGTAGATAGTCAGAGTATACTCGAATGTTGTTGTTGTTGTTGTTATTGTAGGGTTTAACGCCATTTTTCAGCACAAGATAGACTATACATGGCGGCCAGTATAACTGTTGTTTTGTCCGTCATTCTACCTCTGCCCCGTTTTGTTTATCCCTATCAGCCGATGAAATGAAAGCTTTATGACTACAAACAACATTGAGAAAGCAAAATATTTTCCCGAATAATAATGCTTTTAAAATTTTCTTTTTTTTCATATGCAAACTGCTGTGCATGTGTAGCAGTGTATCTAGTGAGCTGGAGTTTCATTCAGTTTGAAAATAAAAATGTACCGGGCAATGGAAGCGGTATAGATGGATGAAAGTTCTTACGTATTGGATACCCCGGATATTTGTACGTCCTTCATTGCGGTTGGTTTAATATTTCTTTCAAGCCATATGGAACGATTTAGCGAAGAACAGTGCACTCAGCCTAAATCTGTGTTTGCGTTTATGCCAGGAAATGACACAAAAGTCCTGACATGGACGAAAATAAAACACTTGATTTGCATGCATATCCCAGGGTTGCATGGCAAAGTACTTTGGAAGTTTTACCGTTATTGGAAGGTACAGTCATTTTGCTATCAATTTTAAGTACGAACACTTTATTTACCGGCATTATACTGCCAAAATATAATAGCAGATTATTTTGCAGTTTTATAATAGAAACCCATAAAAATTTTGCAGTAATAATCTTTTCCGATGTGCTCGCTACGGTGAAGAACTGAGGCTGTAAGTAATGTACCTCACTAATAATTGAGGCTGTAAGTAATGCTCCTTAGGAATAACTGAGGCTGTAAGTAATGCACATAAGGAATAAATGAGGCTGTAAGTAAAGAAATATACAAATATTGAACAGCAAGCCCATAAGATACAAATTGTATGAATTTACTCTTGAAAGCAGCGCTGTCTATCACTGTAAAATTTATTTAAAAAAACAAACAATTTAGTTAAGATTCCAATATGTGTTTTATGCATAAATTGATTGTCCCGATTGATGACTCCCCCACCTCCACAGAGACATTGTCATACTTTCAACATAAACTGGGTCCCCGGGTGGCCGAGTGGTCACGTTCGTTTTTACCGATCACTGCCATTTCACCTCTGTCCACGTGGGTTCGAGTCTCGGGCTCGCCCAATGTGGGTATGTAAGAAAGCTTGCCAGCGGCTTCTTGTGGGTATGTGGTTCTTCCCGGGATTTTTCAGGGTTCTTCCTCCATCATTTAATCTGGCCGCCATTTATATCCTATCATCAGCTTAAAATGGCATTAAGCACAAACAAAACAACACTATAAGCTCATCGGACAGACTGCATGATTGTCATCTGCATCGCTTGATGCAAGCATTCCGCTATTGGTGTTCATGACTTTAACTGATCAAGAATCTGTTCTTAACCTTTCAAAGCCACGAGCAGCAGGGAGGGTGAACAGACCAAATTTTCAGACCGAAATAAAGCTTCCTACGACGTGTGAAAAAATACAAGCGTCAATAATGCTAAACCATGGATGGTATACAGACCAAGCTTATTTGCGAAAATAAAGCTCTCTACTAAGGGTGAAAAAATACAAGCATCACTGACACTTCTAATTGGGTTATTTTTTTTATGCGTCAAATATACCCCCCATGGGTGTAAAAAAAAGGTAACGGTCAGATGGCGTCATTAAATCATTATTATATCAATAATATCGCTAAACCTGGAATCTCGTACAATTAAACTAGCTCAACAGCGACTAGAGGCAATTAAAAAATATCTTCCAGCTCGTGATTCTGTCAAAGAAAAATTAAAAGAGCGTCAGGAGTCTCAGGTGGAATTTACGGAAGGTGCAGAACATTTTTTTAGACCGGTTACAAAGGCTACCAAAGGTTTTCTTCCCATGTTGGAGGAAACTGCGGCAGCTACTGGAAAAATAGCAGAAAGAACTAAACAAACAAAAAAGATTTTAAGAGAACTTTCAGGTGAAATAGCTGCGGCTCAACCACAAACACAAGAAATACTTAAGGGTATTGACCGGCGTCGTTCTGAAGTGGCCGATATAAAGGATCTTATACCGGAATCAGAACCAGAACCAGAATAAGCAAGAGAGAGGGAATTGAAGTGAATGATAAATTTATCGAAGAGAGTATTGCCGTCATAAAGAAAAATTGACAGCGTAAACAATTTATCTGCGTTCGCCGCGCAAGGTTTTAGTCTGAAAGAAAAAGTTTTGAAACCTGAGTACACTAATTATCGTGTAGGTCATGAAGCCTGGTACAAATGGATATTTCGCATACACTACGATGTTGATCAGGCCCGAAATGATGATACAAGATAGATTGCATTTATCAATGGAATAGATAAGTATTTTGACTGGTTACACAAACAACAACAATTACAAAAACAACAACAATTACAACAACCAGGTAAAAAATCGGGAAAAGGTCTTGTCACTGGCAGTGTAAAAACCCTTCCATTGACCGATAAACTTTGTCCTAATAACGTCCTTGCCGACGTGGACAGACTAGAAATCCTTATTGGAGGAAGACGAGCAGGTAATAATTCCCCAGAAATCATTAATGAAGCAGCTGCTATTTGTCAGAGATTATTCACAGGCGGTGTCATGGACATTAATGTTTATCGGTCCCTCATTGATGAAATCGTTGATGATTACCGCAGTGATTGAGGGTATGCAATTAGATCAGTGACAAGAAAATAAAATGATCATAGATAATGCTCAACGTGGACCTGTAATGGTCAGGGTGATAAATTTGCGATTACCTACGTATAAAGCGATCTACGGAGATGAACTCGGTGAGGTTTTTCAGGCTCTATTCAGAAGGATAGCCCCAAAAGCAAAACCGACTGCAAAGCAACTGGGAGTGAAAGATGTCGATGTTGTTCGTGATAAAGGTATCGGTGCTGTTGGTGATGTTGCCGGTTAATGCATTCTCAGCAATCAAAGATAGACTAGCACGATTAATACGCAGACCGCAAGCTGTCCGACCGCAGCCAGTAAAATTACCCAGCACTGAAGTTATGCCTAATAAATCAAGTTGCAAATCAAAAACTTGCAGACTTGGATGGTGTATCCCTATCAGAGAAAGAAAAAAATATAACTGCAAGTTTAATAGAACGTGGTCTTCGTGTTTGACGATAACAAGTATAATAAAGATGTTTAAGCGTGTATCTGATACCGCATTCGAGATGGATGCGCCAGTCCTCAAAGATGAATCGGTACGTGATTATCAATATTATTCGTATGATACACGAGAGCCAAATCAGCGTGGGCGAATTGAGCTGCAAGTTCAGGATACAAGTAGATATTTGTTACTCGCTGAATCATTTATTGAAGTAGAAGGTGAAATTCTAAGAACAGATGATACTGAATATGGAGCTGACGTTACAGTTGGTTTTGTTAATAATGGCATCATGGCGTTGTTTAACAGTGCCACGTATAGTGTCGACGGAAGAAACATTGAATCATGCCTGGAAAACGTCGACGTTGCCACGACGATATTGGGTCTAGCAAGATATTCCGATGATCAGCTGGTCTGTCGATGATGTTTGTCAAGGATATTTCTGACTACCCTGACAACAGACAGCATCTTTTCATACAACTGACAAAGGCTAGTGTGGTTGATCCACAACCAGCTGGAATGATACACTGAACTGCCGGTGCATTTTCCATGTTACCAAGAATTCAACTTAGGATTCACAGCACGTCGATCAATGCTGAAAGATGGACATAGAAGATTTTCATGTGCAATTCCACTGTCACATATCTCCGGATTTTGCAGAAATGTCAGAAAGGTTATGTTTGGAGCCAAGCATACAGTTGTACTTGTAAGAAAAGCTACCGACGATGATGCAATCTGGAGACCTGCTGGTGATGCAGCTAAAGTAATACTAACAAAACTTTAATTGTGGATGCCAACAATGACACTATCACTCGCTGAAGAACACCGGTTGCTCTCTTTTATGGACTCGGGTGGTAAATTAACATTATCATAGTTGACGATGACCACAGATAGTGTTCAAAGTAACTATAATGGTTTATTCACATGACAGATAGCATCACAGCAAGGTGTTTCTGCGCCGCGACATATATTTGTTGCTTTTCAAGCTGCTGCACGAGTAAACTCACAAATACACAGTACAATGATATTCGACAAACTTGGTGTTACTGTAGTTTCACTGAGAATAAACGGGCATCAAGAACCATCCGAAGATATATTATTGAATTTTGAGAATAATCATGTAGCACGTGCATGTCATCGTTTGATGACGTTCATGGGACCTGATCAAAATGTTGATTCTGGTTTACAAATATCACAGCTAGATTTTACGACTCTGTATCCGATCTATTATTTCTCTCTGGAACATTTGGATTTATTTAGGCAATCTGTCGTTGATATACACTTTCAAGCTCGGGTGGCAAGAGGAGTCATTGCTAATTACAGAGCAATCGCTGTTATACTCTCAGATAAAACAATGCTACTTGAAGATGTTGGTGGACGAATGAGAGTCATTGATGCCTCAGTAGAAAACATGTAATTAAATCGTCTATGATATTATAATGTCATATCATCATGCTAGTGTTACTCTGACTCCTGGTCAGATTAAAAAGCTACAATCAATATGAAAAAGGAACTGTGGAATTAAAATATTGATGAAATCAGACCAGATCGCAGGTGGTCCAAATAAACTATCACTGACAGAACGTCAACTCAGGCACTTCAATGAAGCCAAACGATCAAAGTCCGGCGCTAGATTTAATCTTTCTGCGGATGCCATTAAAGACATCGACAAAATGGGTGGTATATTTCCACTTCTTGCAGCTATACCAGCGTTGATATTCGCTGCAGCCCCAGCTGTTGCAAAAGCAGCTGCACTTGGTGCTGTTAGAACTGCTGCTGGGATGGCATTAAAGAAAGCAACAGGACAAGAAATAAAAACTTTCAAAAAAAGGGAAAGGTCTAAGACTGCCAGGAACTCCCCATTCGTGGTACGGTCAATTCGCTCGCGGATCCGTCTAAGACTCCCCGGGACATTTTGTTGATGCTTCCCATGTCCAGTTTTGATTTACTTGATGCTGCTAAACGATTAAACATAAAAAAAACATCAGAGGTGTTTTTATGCGTGATCAATTACCAAAACAACCAAATATCCAGGAAACTGGTATTATTAATCTCGATGGAAGTTCTGGTCCGGTTACTCATTGGGTTGTATACGCGATTGATCCACGTGGACTTGTTGATTTCGATTCGTATGGACTGGCACCACTGATGGAATTTTTAAAATATGTCGGTAGTGGAGTGTTTTCACTCCGCTGATCTGATATTCAACATTGCCAACACAGACAATAACCGATCCGCCAATATGTGGCCGTGAAGTACTCGCTGTACTCGACGCTGTGTCAAGGTCCCTAATACCGCCTCATAAAGTCGTGCACGAGTATACCACTAGACGGTATAGCCGTCCACCGTCCTTTTAAAGAGGTCTTAGTGTAATATACAATGGTAGATATTTACGGAAGATCAGCACGAGGCAAGCCCCAAGGGGACTTATCCAAATATGCAACCCTTGACGAGGTCAAGAATGAGATCTCTAATCTTTTGAGTCTCACAAATGTGGACCAAAATGAAGTTGTTGTTTTTCAGGATAAACAAGGACGGTTAAAGACGAGCAATATCCCGTTGGCAGATATTATTCTAAAAGTTCCAGGCGCGGCCGAAGATAACTTAGTTGTGTTTGCTAAAAACGGTAAAATTAATCAATCTTAACACTCATGGGAGAGATTACTGGACGCATCAGAAGAACTGGAGATATTATGTATAGCGATCTCAACATGAGCAAAAATACAATTACCAATGTGAAAGAACCAAAATCAGACGACGATGTTGGAACAAAAAGATACGTAGACAGTAACAACAACACGATCAGAACCGAAATCGATGATCGTTTACTATCCGCCGGTGATACAATAACTGCTTCTCTCATCATGGCTAATAATGAAATTACTCGTCTTGGAGAACCAGAATCAAACGATGACGCTGCAACGAAGAAATACGTCGACAATAAGCAACATCCCGATGATGACCTCGTTAATGACAATCAATCATCGAATGACCACATTTAGATCTGAATATGCTACTCATGTAAACGTGTTTACAAATTTTCGTAGAAACACAAATAGAACCATTAATGAATTTTTTTTTTGAAAATCCAGCGGTTATTGATATTAAACTCGCTGACATCATAAAGATTACCGATGGTGTAGTACATGCAGTAGCGTCTGGATCAGCATTTTGGACACCACTCAATAAATCCATCAAACATCGCGCTGAGGTTACCGGCACATACAGGTTCTCATTAATCAGCGCTACAGTATTTACAATTAGCTACCACAATTTCACGGCGTTATCCACTTACTGGATCTTCTGGATCTATGTTAGTGATGTTGGAGCAAACGACGAGGAAACATTTGTGGTGAAACCAGAGGAAAAACACTTAGGCTTGTTGTACTATTGGTGTCTTGAATTCGTCGCCAGCATACCACTTACTTAAAATTTGGCATTTTATATAATGAATTCTCCAATCGACGTTCGACATTTCAGATAGGAGCAAGTGCGTTCTTGGCATACCCAACCGAAAAATATCATCGAGGAGTATACAGTAAAAAAAAAAAAAAAAAAAAAAAAAAAAAAAAAAAAAATTACCGCAGACGTGTCGTTGTTACTGATATAATTGTAAACTCTGCATCTGCGGTTATCGCTGGAACAGTAACGGTCATCGGCGCATTATCAGCCACGTACGTGATAGCACCAGTAATAGGAATTGGCGTTTCAGTTGCAAAAGGAATTTCTGGTGTTCTTAATATCATCGCAAAAAAATATCCACATGCGCGGTTGATAAATTACACGAATATACAATAAAGTTGCATACAGAAACACGCGCATACGCAAAATTATCTTCGTTGATATCATCAGGTCTCAACGATGGAATATCAGATCAGGAATTCACAGAAATGATTAAGATTTACCACGAGGCCCTGATTGTGTCAGGGGACAAGATAGAAGCTACGAAAAACGATATTAGACCCCTGATTTAGAATCAGGATTTAAAAATAATAATGTCGCTAATGACAACGTCATGAGAATTACTACAACAGATCGTCGCTAATACGACTCCGTCAAAACCACGATGATATCAGCTAGCTCAACCAATCCTGAGTTCAACCTTAGCTTTCCAACCGCGATTCCAGCGAAGGAAATAGCACTAGCACAATTACAAGTGTATTATAGGTGGACAAATTTTAGAGCAAAGTCATTCGGTGGGTTGCAAGCAAATAATTCACTGGTATTTGCGTATAAAAATAAAGCCGATGGAACGCCAGAGTGGAATGTTGTGAGTATACGTACGGGCAGTTATCAAATGGAACAGATCAACGATGAATTCCAACGCAAAATCAAATCTATCACAGGAAAAGAATCCAAAATCGCTATCACAGTTAACGAACCAACGTTATCTGCCGCGATAGAAATAAATTCTCTAGATTATGCCGTCAATATATATCAGTCGTCGATTCGAGCTGTGTTAGGATGGCCAGAAGTTCCACCGTTTTATCAAGGACCACCAGAACCGCAACGCTGTGACTATACTTCAGACGAAAAACATATTTTGGAGTAAGCTTTATAAGATATGACGACCTGTGGGTGTATGTAAGTAAGAGTTCGACGCCTAAACCGGGTGCTGAATTTAATAGAGATGGGACCACAGATATATACTGGGAGATTAAAACATCATTAGGTTATGAGGATTTATTTCGTTTTATACATATTAAAAATGTATTTAATGAATTGCTGTCCATTATAATGCGAGCATAGATGAGCTAAGCACAAAATTTGCCAAATACATAATAGAGTACCCCAACGTGAAACTTCGTGAGGAAATTATTTCACAGGTAAAACACGCAAATAAAATCGAGGATGATCTTAAATCTTCCAACAGCAAACTTGTACAGTCTGTTATTAATTCAACAGATATATTTACCAATCATTATACCAATGATGGTATCGAACACTCAATCAAACAAGAGTTTTTAAAGGTAATGGCAGTATCTGAAGCTGATTTACCAAAATTTAGATTTTACGGTAATCTTGTCAAAATCAGCGACATTATCGATGAATATTTTCCAGCGATACTAGAATCATGGAGAAAAATAGCCCCATCGGCAGACAAGTACAACAATGATCCCCACGGAGGAGGTCGTCATATCTCACCAGGTGTTGTCGCGATTACATCAACGATCGCAGTCAATCTTGTATGTGATGCTATCGATGGCAGCTATCAAGTAGACCTTGAAAAATCCAGTTAGGCCCAGCAGGGATACATTTTATATAAATTTACACCTCAAGCCCCCCCCCCCCCCGTATATTTAATTGTGCTAGAACCTGTCAATCCAGATTATCTACGTTGTCATAATCCGCTATTGTCACAGATATATTTCAAACTTACTGACCAGAGCGGATGCCTTCTTGATTTAAGTGGAGAATTTTTGAATATAAATCTGTATGTGCGTTCGTGAGTTCGTAAAACTTCAACGTCATCGTAGATCTTCAAAATCAGGATTTTGTACAATAAAAAATTCTTTATAATAAATAATATGTTTCTGAGTCGAAGTTTTACGAACTCTCATACAATTATTTATGTGGTATTATATAATGTACCAACGCGCGAGAGTTTTTATATACAAAAAGAGGTACTCGAAAGTGCCATCAGAACAATCTTGACACTTCCCCACACAGAAAAATTTAGTGTTAATTTACTTATTGTTGAATTCGGCGATGAAAAAATATTTGCTAACGCAGGAACAGTTAAAAAAAGCTGCACCGAGAACATATTATTACAGTTGTATGTAGAAATCAAATTCTGAATTATGCTCATTCCTGTATTAAATTTGACAAGCTCAAAAAATATTAGAATAAATATTGACCGCTCTTGGGCCTAGTGGTTAGAACGTCCGCCTCGGATGCGGGAGGTAGTGGGTTCGATCCCCGGCCGAGTCATCCCCAAGACATAAAAATGGTACTAACAGCTTCCTCGCTTGGCGCTCAGCATTAAGAGGTTAGTGTTTGGACTAATCGGCCTGGTGTCAGGATAATGTGACTGGGTGGGATATCATGCGATGTGTGTGGCATGATGCCCCCGTGCTAGACATTAGTATAAACTGCCACACTGCAGACATCGTAGCGATATTATTGAAGAATTTTTAAAAGCTACGTTAAAAATCCAAATCAAACACACACAGAATAAACATTCTGATTCAGAATAAAAATAAAATATAAAAATAAATATTCTGATTCAGAATAAATAAAAAATAAAATGTTTATTTTACTTATAGTCAGACATGAATTATTCCCCCTGTTTCGCACTTTCACTTTCACAATCCTATTCGAGTGACGTTGTCACCGCTTTCACTTTCACCAGTGACTTTGTCGATGACGAAGTCATTGGGTTTACAATCGGACATAATCTTTTTCAACTGTCTTTCACACGGACTCACTGTCATTTTTGTTTCGTATTCGAGTGACAACTCTGATCTAATTATTTTCAATCGCGTGTGCGAGTGAAATGAATTGTTCAACTTGTTTATCATCGACAGTAGCTAGTGAGTGTATCATTTCCTGCTAAGCAATTTGATAAACTTGTATTCTGCTGGTAATGTATATCTACCTTCGATTTTTCGTTTCTGCAGTGCCTCAAAATCACAAATGATATTTTCAGTATTAAGTTGTTCAGAAATTTGTATATCATCATCGTGTAATTTTTCAATCGCAGAAATAATCGCATTAATATTTTCGGATATCATTATATAATAAATAGCTGTTTAAAATAAAAACAAAATATTTACACAACACGTATTTACAGTATATATAAACTTAATTCTATGGACAGCACAATACACAATCTTAACTAACTTAATTCTATGGCACAACACACAATCTTAACTAACTTAATTCTATGGACGGCACAATACACATACTTAATTCTATGGACGGTACAATACACAATCAAATCCCGATGAAGTCCCAAGATGGAAGGAGATGACATCTTCTATGATCTCTTATATTTCGATGTGTCAACAGTTCCTTTTTGAATCCAAGAATAATAATAATCCGGCTTTAGAATTCCGAATAATTTCCAAATAATGTCTTTATCTAAGAATTTGAATGAACACTGTGATTTCCAGGGAGAATAAAGTATTAATTCCAAAAAATAGAAAAGTTCAAATCAACTGGCAACAGCAAAATACCTTTCAGCTCAGAAGGTATGATTTACGACTGAATTGAATGACTATAAAACGCTAGTTTTAAACGCAGCTTTAGATCACGTGACGGGGTCACGTGGTCACTTAGTTCGAATGTCGCAGTAAGACCATAGGCCAACTGACACGTACGCCATGGATGAATTTGATTCTACTGAACGAATCATACTATAACATTGAATAATAAAAAAATTAAAAAAAACGTTGTTTATAACAGAGCTGACACGCAAGCAAATATGACCTTGATTACGACCAATGATTTTTACTCCGTGTTTATCAATTCTAAATCAAGGTCAGGAACTAGGTCAGCTAAAATTGCAATTTGCAATCATGACTTGTTTACTGTGAGAATAAGAAAAACAGTCAGAACTGAACTGAATTTATAAAAAGAATCAAATCCTGGAGACAAAATTATCATTACAGTAATATGTAATGCAATAAAATAAAACAAAAGAAACCCTAAAACTAACAAACAAGTAATTAAATTACATATACGTAACACCGGAGGATATCAATATCCTAACTAAGCCTAAGCTATTCAGCTTTTTGATGCGAGCTCTGGTTGAATCGACGAATAAGACTCTAATCAATCGTATCCGTGAAGACAAGAAGGAATTTCGCGACGACGGCGCTGCTCATGTGTGGTCAACATTCAGAATCATGCGCGACGTTGATGCTACAATGAATGACCAACGAGGCAGAACAATCATTCATTATCTCGACAAAGATACTTTTTACAATAAAATTTATTGTGGAGCTAGACGACACATGGATTATCCATGACAAGCATGACCCTGTTCGATTACATCATGCTGGTGATATTGTAAAGTTGAGTAAAAATTCCAAACCAGGAGCGTTAACTGGTATTGAAAAAGCATATTATGAGAGAGATTATCCTGTGACGGCAGTTGTTTATGCGATGTATCCGCTGAATGATAAGCCTAGCGTTGATGATCTCAAACCGATGAAACTTTCGACGCTGAATTGTGTAGCTGAGCGACTTACAGAACTTTTTACAAACGCGATACGTAGAAATTGTTTAACTGATTTACGACGTAAAAAAAAATGAGTGGTCTGAGCGTGTTAAGGAACATGGCGCTACGATCAACGACGTTGCCGAGCTTGAAAGAAATTTAAAATTTCCGATAAGAGTGAAAACAATAACCGGCAAGATTTTGTACGAATCGAAGTATAAATCGAAAGGAGTTTCAATAGAATTCATTGATCATAACACACACGCATGGACGATGGATGTAACAATATTTCCACGAGATAGAACTGTTAAATTTTACAACGGTGATATTTTTGATTTTATAAATAAAATTAGTAAAAGCGATCCTGGATCTCTATGGTTGTTTCAAAGTCCCGAATATGGAAATTATGATCAGTTTGTACAACCTAATGGAGGTTTTTATCGTGCAGAATTTCTCCGCTCGGAAATAAAAAATCTTGCGTTAAAATATACCGATCATGCTGAACAATTACTCAGTAATTGTTTTACCATTCCGTCAGTTGCTGCTCACTTTGCTCAAGAGAAAAATTCATGGAACTCGACAAGATCGGAATTTCTTGTTCATGTGCAACTAAGCTGCGTCGAATACGGATATGGAGAATTATGGAATGCCAAATGCGATTGTGGACATGTTATCTCAGTTGATATGGTTGCATGTTATCCTGTAAGTTTTCTTGGAATGGGAGAGTGTTCAGAACATTTTAAGAGATTTGGACATCCAACACACGAAATGACCAGAGTTGCGATAAATGGACATTTTCCAGAGTTTAATTTAACTGGATTTACATGAATTGAATCGTTTTCGTGCACGGAAAATATCCATCAGATTGTTTATGTTCGGTTTGGTCGTCATTTTTCAGAAGAATGTTGGAGCCGAACAGTGCTATTACGATATATGCTTGACGCAGGAATTTTAGCGTCGTTAACTGTAAGTGAAGCAATAATATCGTATCGTCCACAGAAACAAGTCTGTTACCAAAACCCGTTGAGGAAGAGAAAACTCTTCTGGACGAAATCTTTGAGCGTAATCCCGATGAAACTGAATATGAAAATAAACTTGCAAAAGATCTCGGCAGAAAAATAATTCGAAAATTTACTCAGGGTGGTTCATGTGATCATAAACGACATTGCTGTCGACTAATCATCGACGATGCCGAACTTGATTTTATAATTACTGATACAACAGAGAAAGACACATTTATCAGCAGGAATAATGCTTACTTGTCAGACGAAACTAAATTAGGTACAATTCTGATCTATAATGATGGTGACTCACCACAGTTTACTCAATTAAAATCTTCGATGTTAGCGTATGTTTTGATAAATTTATTATCGATGATAAACAGATTTCCTGATACCGCGGTTAGAGTTGCCACAGATTCATTTTATGTGAATAAAAAGTATGCGGATTTGTTAAATATTGGTACCGATGCATCATGGGGCGAATGGAGAATAAAGTGAGAAAAGATACTTAGTTATTCTGAATCAGCCTACGTTGAATCTAAGGATATATACCACAAGAATATTCAAATATCAGCGTTGTCATCAGCATCATCGGTATATGATCCCGTAGCTAGACATAAAACTATTTATCTTAACGGGTGTGGTGACTCTAGTAAAACAACGCGTGCGATTGAATTATTCCTGAACAGTTGTTCAGAAATGGTTGTATTAACTTCAACTCATCGGCTCGCCAGAGAAATGAGAGAACGTGGAGTTAAATTTCAAACTTATCACAGTTTCTTTAGATGGAAAGGAGATGCATGGACTCCTGAATGAATGGGTGAAAAACACATTCCCAAGATCATTATTTGGGATGAAATATGCACAGTGTCGCTAGATATGTTAAAAATATTTCTTGATTGGTTATTGACTCGGAATACTGCTGTTATTATGTGTGGCGATCATGGTCAACCGCCACCTTTTGTTGGATCATCTCCGCATGAATGGCTAAAAACGTTCGTAGATTATTATGAGGAAATAACTAATGATTACCGAGTGCTTGATACAGAATTAAGGGAGTTTCAAAAATTAATCTGACTGCAGCCAGATAAAATACAGTGTGAAATAATGCGTGAAGTAATTCTAGAAACACCTATGAATGATTTTTGGAACATGTGGAGTCCTGTTGATTTGATAGTTGCAAGTGAAAAGATAGTTTGTGATACACTTCAACAACAATTATTTCTGTTACATAAGAAATAATTTCAGATCTACCTGTACCATTGTGTTATCGCCCAGCAGACACGCGACGACAGAACATCGATGCTGAAATTCCTGGAATTAATGACAAACAAAATCTTGTACTAAATGATATTGTTTTAGTTCCTGTTGATGTTGTTGAGAGCGCGTTAACAACAGATAAATATCCATGGATGCCAGGATATGCTATAACGATTCATTCTTCTCAAGGATTAACTATTTCCGATACAAATATTTGGATTGTCGATGATCGTATTGAATGGTCAAATTTAGTTTATCTGGCAGTGTCTCGAGTCAGAAGAATGTCTGAGCTGCGGAGGGTTATCATAGACATCACAATAAATAATAATCAAACTACCGGCAATGGCGATGATGTAGTAAGAAAAGAATTAGCTAGTTATCAGAGGTGTGATAAAAAAATAATCGCGACTTTGATCTCGATGCTGAATTTATCCTGACACTGAAACAACGACAGAATAATCATTGTGCGAGCTGTAACACAGCAATGTTATGGTAGTATTTGAATAATAATCCAAAACAATTCAGCGTGGATAGAATTAATAATAGTCTTGGTCACACACGCGAAAATGTGATGCTGACCTGTCTTGAATGTATTCGACGTCGGGGCGCTGGTGCACTGCTTTCACAAAAGTGAAGGCGGTTGTAATTGTGTATCTTCAGGAATTACTTGTAATTGTTCACATGCAAATCCACGTTGAGGAGCAGTTGAATCTAGTCTGTAGATTGCAGGTCTACCCGTGGATCTTACCACGCTGAAAATTTTATGTGTGGTCACACTTCAAATAGGATCAGTTGCTCTTTTTTTTATACCACCTTCAAGTTCACCAGGTTCATATAAATATCTGACAGTCACATTACCTACTACTGGTTGTTTTGAGAAAGAGTCACGTCGTTGTACTGGTATGTGTTTTTTGTGATCGCATTGATGGGTTTCATAGAAATTCCACGAGTAATTTCATTATTTAACGCAGCTATCGCACTTGGTAGTCTTGTAACCCATTCACGAGATCTCTTATCCGCCTGAACTTTATTTAGGGATATATCCTGCGCATACTGATATCCCAACAATCGCTCAGCAAGTGTTCGATTAAATCGCTCAACGATTGCCTGATCGCGATGAATTGTGGTGTGACCTCGTCTAATTTTGACGTTATATTTTTCCATCAGGGATGTTACTGCACCAAGAAATTCTTTGCCAGGATCAACCTGTAGCAACTGTGGCCATCGCAAGGGTCCTCGTTGATAAATTCGTTTAAACGCTTATGCAACTTCAGTTGCTGTCTTTGTTGATCGTGGTTTTGCTTCTTTATATCTACTTGCAACGTCAACGACCGTCAACGCGTATTTGTATGTGCGCGATTGACGTCTACCAGTTTTAATAGCATCGTATGGTAAAAACAAAATATCTGCTTGATGAACCTCATTGGGAGTACCAACATCAAAATGTGCGTACTGAATTTGTTTAGGTGGTGGTAGATAAATTTGCCATATTGCCTGTCGTGCTAACCAATCTTCAGCAACAGAACGTTCGACACCTGCTGCATCAATAAATTTACTAATCGCTGATCTACCAATCCAATATCCTCTTGGGCTATAATAAATCGATTCCATTATAATAGTTATCTACGATTAATTACCAGCCCCTAGCACTAATTTACCTTTCATCGCAGATCTTACCAGCCAATTACCTAGTGATTCTCTGAGAGATTTATTTTCTACAGACTTCAGAGTGTGAATCAACTTCACGTCTGCAATATGTCGCTGTTGTAGATCTGGATTTTTATACGCGAGCGTGGAACGCTCGATCAGTCGCATTTATTGGATACTCTCCAGGTCTTGGTTGATCTTTCTCGTCAAGTCGGATATCACGTCGGGTTCCAGGACCACAATAATTATATCCAGGAAGAGGCTTTTCACCAGGATACTTAGCCCATAGAGCTCCTGGTAATTTTCCCAGTGTAGCAGCGATATCTCCACCTGTTTGATTAGAGATAAATTTGTATTTGTTTTGTACCACATTTTATAAACTTGCCTGTAAGTGCACGCTTTTTATTCTTCGTCGTTATTGTTGTTAATCCACTGATGGGGGTGGGGCTCTGCATCGAACACAATATAAATTCATATTATTTATTATATTTCTACAACATGGATGTCATTGATTTTTCAGCGACACGAAAGCAAAAGCCAGTGAAGCATCATCCAGCGCTACCGAATTCTATCAGAGCAATTATCATAGGTCCATCTGGGTCTGGTAAGACGCAATTGTTGCTTAACCTGATAATGAGATGGCTCAAATGGGATAAGTTGTATTAAGTGGCACCATCTGTAGATGATCAGCGATGCTACAACGTGCTTAAAGATTTTAATAAAAAAAAAACAAAACAGGGACGTGATTTATGTTACTCAGAGATATACACAAATACCTAAAGTGATCAGAGATAAATGCAATCGATGCACATACTCTGCGAAACATTCATCTGCCTTGGTGTTCAGGGGACATGGATATAATTAAATTCAGAAACTTCTTTTCGCGCGCGCATGCGATTCCTCATGGATTTATCACGATAAATTTACATGATCCTCTCGATAAAAGTTTTGGTTCAGAGACCTTACCTTTTTTTTTTTTTACACCCATGGGGGGTATATTTGACGCACAAAAAAGAAATAACCCAATTAGAAGTCTCAGAGATGCTTGTATTTTTTCACCCGTAGTAGAGAGCTTTATTTTCGCAAATAAGCTTGGTCTGTATACCATCCATGCTTTAGCATTATTGACGCTTGTATTTTTGCACACGTCGTAGGAAGCTTTATTTCGGTCTGAAAATTTGGTCTGTTCACCCTCCCTGCTGCTTCACGGTTGGACACATATTAAGTGATAATGTTAAATAATGCCAGCACTGATGAATGAAAATGAATTGCATACTCGTGGCTTTTAAAACTCCTATATAAAATAATCACCACTTTTACTATATTAAATAATAAAAATACTCATGCGGCAACAGTTTCTGTCCAGTGGCTGTTATGGATCCTCACTGCAAATCAATGGGCTGATCATTATTTCTTCTGTGAGTCATTCATTTGTAACTCGAAGATACGCAACTGCAATGTTACAGAATGATTGCATAGTCTAAAAACGCTGGAAATGGGCATAAAAAGTTCTTCAAATATCTGTACATGCCTTTCAGATTGTAAAACAACATCCAATTAACTTACTGATGACTCCGTGAGAGTTGTAAACGTCCCTCGCAAAGATGATTTGGAGTCATACTTAGATGGACTAAAAACTAACACGAGAGCCGACCCAAGGGTTTGGCGCCCTAGGCGAATTATGACTTTTTCGCCGCCCTCTTAATCTAGCGCCCCTTAAAGCCTGACGCCCTAGGCCAGCCTTTCCTAACACTGAATAATATACTCGCCAAAAATATTCGGCTTGGAGTTGCACATGACTCGGCACATTCTTACAGTTTAAAGTGCATCATTTAATAAACTATAAGTTACGAAAATCAAATATAATAAAAATCGTATGTTAAAGCCTAAAGCTATATTAAATATCCAAATCACACACACTCACACACACACACACACACACACACACACACACGCATGTGCGTTTACATTTATCAATTTTGTTAACATCCCTAAAAAGTAAATAAATTCTGGTCATGTCAATCGCGTCCTCTTTGGTAGTTTTCTAAAATACCGATTCGATTCTTGTTGGTGCTTTTATTCGGGGGATGGAAAATTATTTATAGAAAATTTTGAAGTGCTGTTTCATTACATTTGTGACAAAAGAATATTAAAATTAAAATTTTGTGCGTCTGTGTGTGTGTGTGTGCGTGTGTGTGTGATTTGGATTTTTAACGTAGTTTTAACAATTTTTAAGTCATATCGCTACGATGTTTGCAGTGTGGCAGTTTATAGTGATGTCTAGTGCTGGGACATCATACCGAAGACATGTAGCATCATGTCCCACCCAGTCACATTATCCTGACACCAGTCCACCGGTCCTAACACTAACCTCGAACTAGCGAGGCAGCTATTAATACCATTTTTTAAAGTGTTGCTTCGGGCTTGTTCTGTCTAATGCCGTTTTTCAGCACATGATAGCCTATGCATTACAGCTAGTATGTTTAGTAGAAGATAAACCCGGGAAGAAGCACCTACCGACGACAAGCTACTGGCAAGATTTCTCACATATCCACGAGCCGAGACTCGAACCTAATTGTGAGATGTATGAGCGATGTCTAAAGGTAAGCACGTTAGAGCTCTCGGGGCCCCCAGTGCAACAACTATGAGGTTGAGTTTGGTTGCTATGACCTCCGTGAATTTCTTTTGCCTCGATTGATCGTTGCAGCAACATCATCAAAAGTCAATAATTGTATAATAGAAGCCGTTGTTTCTTTTCTAAATTTTAGTGTACTTCTTTTCTAATATCATTCGATTGTGCATGAAATATCCCCTTTGTGCTGCTGTGTCGTAAACTACCATACCAATCATATAAAGTTACTCTTTGAAATGCCTTAAACTACAATGCGATGCCTCGTTTTCACTGACCTCTTCATTTGAATCTTTTGTTTCTTTTTGCATATAACGCTACCCTTTGAAATGCCTGAAAATGCTACTTAAAATCCTATGAAATTGGTATAAGATTTTCCAATTGCTTGGAGCAAGCAGAAGCTTGTAAGAGGTAGATATGGTACCCAGATACCGCGCGATGGGAGCAGGGAAGTAATCTCAGCCAATGCGCAAAGCAATACTATCATTGGCTAGTTTTTCGCGGACCTTTCACTTCCCAAGTTTATTAGCAACTCTAGACAAAGCCTTACGTTTCAACGTTTCGAAATCATGGATACGTAATATTTGCATATGAAAGATAATTTCAATAACTTTCATTCATTATATATATATATATATATATATATATATATATATATATATATATATATATATATATATATATATATTCAGACGGTCACAGAGAGACTGGTCAATGGTGTGAATAAACCAAAACAGTGCGTTAGGGTGCTATTTAAATTAAGAAAACAGAAAAAGAAGACAAATATAGATAACCAAATGCCAGTAACATGTCTCGAGTTCATTACAGGCAGTGAATTAAACATATGTGTGTGCTTCTCATGTGTGTGCTTCTCGCGCGTGATAAATCTCTTCAAGTAGGCACGAATCCAGTATTGTATCTGACGTTGTTTCTTGTCTTCTCTGCATGAAGGTCACACTCGACATGTAAATGTCAACGAGTGGTCTAAGAGTAGTTTTCGCATAATGTTTTCTTTGACCACACACCACCCCATTTTTTGCTAATTTTATCTCTGACACCGATTGCAATCTGAAATCAAGTAAGCCTGCAGTATTCATCGTGGTGGACAATACATGAAATTTGAAATTTACATGCAAATCATTCAGTCTGACTGATAGATGTATCAATTTTAACAGTATAGTAGAATAGATACGTCCTGATATTTCTCTGACATAATTATTCATCCAAATTAATTAAAATAACACACAAAGAAAAAAAAGAAAAACACCCCCCCCAAAAAAAGTTATAACGATCATCCATATAAAATAGAGTGCCCATTTATTTTTGTAATGTAAATTAATTTTTAAGTTTTCTTATAAAAATAATGGAGACGGCAACCGTAACGGAAATGCGTATAAAAAGGGGCTCTAGTTTTACAAGGGATTGTGGGTAAATTACCGGTATAGGTTGGGGTAAAACTGGTGGTTTCAGCACACATCTTGACTAACATACCACTGCAATCTCTTGTAACAGTGTCAAAAGGATACCTACAATATCTCGCGTTTAGCTGGTATCCGGCCTGATTTGCAAGTGTGGCGCACTGTCAGTGTGTGCCTTGAGTAAAATGACTCAATATTTCTTCTAACAACATTTGACATTTCTGTTAAATATTACGAGACTCAGATTACCTTGTCCTCTTTTTCTTTCGGTTGTCTGTTTGACACCTCCTGTCATTTTGTCTGCATTTTGTTAAAGTAATCCCTAGCTGCTTATTTTTGATGAGGCGGTCCCTATTATAGTGACAAAGATGTTGTAGTCACATATACGATTCAAATGTTTCTGAGATATGAATGTTTCTACTAAGTAGTTTATGATTTTTGTGTACTGTACTTGTTTCTTTTCTGAAAAGGTGTACCAAAGAGGTTGGCTAAGAGTAACCGGTTGATTTAGTAATTTAAATTTGGTTTTAGTGACCTTGCCACTCAGGGTTTCTTGTCAGGTTCACTCAGTTTAACTGTGACGATGGCTTTCGTAGGTCAGATTGAAAGCACTATGTATTAATGATATGAAAAATATGTTTATGTATGTGGTGCTATATGTGTATGCTATATGTGCAAAACTTTAAATTATATATATTTATTTATTGTGTGTGTCCATGCTATATGTGTCTGCTACACGGTATGTATGCTATAGGTGTGTGCAACACGGTATGTATGCTATACGTGTGTGCTACACGGTATGTATGCTATATGTGTGTCATACACGGTATGTATGCTATAGGTGTGTCATACACGGTATTTATGCTATAGGTGTGTTCGTTTTTATGTAGAACGTTATGCTATACCCATATTTGTTTGTTGGGTTTGTTTTATTGTGATCGTATGATGCTTGTGGGTTGTGGTGCTTGCAAGTTTCTTTTCATTTGTTATGGTCCTAAGAAAGACTTTTTGTTCTTTTTTCCTGCCGTTTCCCTCTTCTTTCCTGTGGCATCCTCTTTTACTTCCTCTGTGTCTTTCCACTTCTCCCCTTCTTTTTTTCTGATGGTATAGGGTGATGATGTGGCATACGCTGTTCTTATCTATGAAGGACGCATTGCTCCCCACGCCGCCATTCGTCTGGAATAGTCAGTAATAGGTCTGCCATAGCAATTCATGAATACATCACGGAACGTGCTTATTTATTCGCCAGTACGGCTGAAAAAGAAATTTGTGAGAGAAATTACGGGGCAACTGTATTATGTAGCTAACTACTTTCGCCCTTTAGCAGGAAACAATCCCTCCTGTTTCATTTAGTTCCCTGGAGAAGGGTTATGACCTTAAAGTCAAGTTATATCCACTGCCAACGAGAGGCTACGTTATTCAGTCTATTTCAGCAATCACGGTATTTATGATATAAACGAGTGGGAACCAGTCTAGAAATGGAAAACTGGGAACCAGTATAGGAGAAGCTCTAAGGACATTATGAACATCTGAGAGAGTGGTGGGTGCAAGGTGCAGTTGTTTACATTTGCAAAATGCACAGTGGAGAGAATATCGGTATACCTCTATGTTACTTTCATGTACTGTGGCGGCAATTTATTTGGATATTTTACTTTTGGAAATTGTACATGATCTAAGCACACTGCTAACTATGATGACAATTCCGCTGTGCTAAAAAGTCGGCCTGAATTTGTCTAAAGTACACTGTCTTCAGCAGTTATTTAAATAGGGTAAAGGAATTTTGCCAGACTAGACAATATCAGCTTCGGAAAGTGCAATGAATGAATTGCCAAATTTATAAAACATAAAAAAGTTATCGACTATTTATTTTACAACTTATCTCTGATGTCCATGAAGTGAATCGAAGCTAAAGAAATCAATAGTTCTCGTGTCCATCCTTAAGTCTCATGCGCTCTATAAACGCTTTAATGATTAGAAGGAAACCAAATTTGACCTTAATATGGGTAAAAGATGGATAAAGTCTGAGTTTCACTTTTTCTCATAATTTTTTCGAGTTTTTACGTTTCTTGAATTGTAATGCTTACTAAATATTATCAGTTGAGTTTACTCTTCAGACCTGTGTAATTGCCGTATGAGTTGGACACATAACAGGTATTGGACTTAACATAGATAGGACTTGGGTCATATGCAATAAATCTCAGGGGCATATGTTTGACTTCAAAGTTTGTCATTACATCCAGTACCAAAGTTTCATTAGCTATACTACCTTGATAACACCCCTGTCTTCTTTGGACCCGATTACTCTTTTATCTCCCTTTTCCAGTGCCGGATTAAACCCTGTGGAGACCCCTAGGCAGTCGAAATCTCGAGCCCCCCCCCCCTCGCAAATTATCTCCTAATACGTCAAGATCAAATCAATTCAATATTAGTTTGATCCGTTGTCGCGGGGCCCCTAAAAGGCGTGGGGCCCATAGGCCGGTGCCTACTCTGCCTATTGGGTAATCCGGCACTGCCCTTTTCTTTCCATGCAGGCTTAAACGTGTAGATACTTTCAAAGAGACCTGTCGTTCAAATTTGATGAAGCTAAATTGCAAAAAGATCTCTATAAATAATTTTCACAAAATTTTTAAAGAAATAAATAAAATACAGCAGTGTGTATATTTTACTAGAGTTCATTTGCTGAAATTTTCAAAAGTGCCAACATTTTTACGTGTGTAAATTTTCTTTTGCATTACGTCTGGAGATACTGCTGATTTGCACACCATGTAAATTGACTCACGTGTGCAAGTCCGTACACATATCAAAATGGTATATGTGAACGGGGTATTTCTTGCTAGGGTTTTCAATATTTTGAACTGCGACCTCTGGAATTTTAAACTTTGTGACCTTTTGGGGGAAAAATATTGTACAAAGCTACGATATAGCCTGTAGTGGTGTGTGACTAAATTACGCGTACCAAAATTATTAGAACATGACCAATCAAAGTACAGGCTCGGAACTTCTGCTTATGATTTCGGGATATATTTTCAATCATGCTGATGTCCCACGATTGTTATAAACATTCATTATTATCCATGCTTTCCTGATCCCGGACACAAGACCTTGTGAAACTGAGGCAAAAAGCATTGTCATCTTGAAAGATGAATCGAGAATTGAGGACTTTTTAAGTAATAACAGAACACGAATGGTTGACGAAAATACCCATTCCATGGCGTGTTATAGTCCCAAGCCATGGTGCGTAGCCGGACGTTATTTCCAAGACGCCAAACGTACTTCGGGATAAACACATTCTCAATATCTCGCCATATGGCCATAGAACACAAATAATTTTACTATATATTCTCTACATGTGTTTCTCAGTACTGAACTTTCCACTGTGTGATAATCAATACAAATCATATGTTAATCTAATATACCTTCAAAGATGACTTCACGGTGAAGTTCCTGTCAAGGGTTGACCTGCATTTTTTTGAGAGGCTGAATTGTAAACAAAACACCATGCAATGGAACACAGATTTCACTTCCGGATCATCACCAAGACCTTATTACTCACTGTACACTGTCGCCGAAACACACACAGACAACCACACCATAAGCTCATATTCTAAAGAATAAACAATTGCCTTTAAATCCATACGAAGAATGCCTAAATCTAACTCTTGTATCACCACCAAACGGAGACAGGAAAAAATGATCTAAAAATACACTGGGACTACATTCGTGTGTACTGAACCGGAACTATTAATTGTGACCTGATGCCATATGGAATCAGACCACAATTAATAGTTCCGGATCAGCACCAACAATTGTAGTCCCAGTCTATTTTTAGAGCATTTTTTCCTGTCTCCTTTTGGTGGTGATACAAGAGCTAGATTAAGCATTCTTCGTATGGATTTAAAGATATTTGTTTATTCTTTAGAATATGAGCTTATGGTGTGGTTCTCTGTGTGTGTTTCGGCGACAGTATACAGTGAGCAATAAGGTCTTGGTGATGATCCGGAAGTGAAATCTGTGTTCCATTGTACACTGGTTTGTTTACAGTCCAGCCTCTCAAAAAAATGTCTATGACAAGAACTTGACCGTGAAGTCATCTTTGAAGGTATTATAGGATTAAATGATCATGGCTGGGTATTTATCGATGTGTAAATTTTACCTAATCACTCGCAAAGTAAATAAATTCCGAAGGATTTTATGTAAACTTTGTGAGTGATTAGGTAAAATTTACTCATCGATAAATACCCAACCATGATCATTTAATCCTTATAATTCCAATTTACTTCCTTTCTAACATCAGATCAGCAGATTTAATCAACAAAACATCACTTTTATGTACCTCGAAGTTTTCTTTCATTAGCCTCTTAACTGCGATAGAATACATAGCCCTATCTTCGCTAGCTAAGATTCATTGATTCTTTATACAGTAATACGGGGTAGAATGTCATTGCGGGCCATGCCAGTGATATATTGTTATGATCATTATTATAATATATAGAAAATGGTTGTTGCGGTTAAACCAGGAATATTCCTTTTATTCGAAAATTACGCTTGCGTATGGCACGTGTTGTTATAGCAACGTCGTTGTTACTTTCTATGCATTTCGATCTTTCAAAAGCAAAATCGTGTCCATTATAGTGCGATCCCTTGGCTGACATGACCCTGACCTTTAATAACCACTGCTGTAACCTGTTGTCGAGTTGAAATGCAATAATTTCCGAAAATTGGATTTTAAAGCCTGCCATATGCCTTCTTCGGCAAAAGGGGTGAGTGTTGGAGTGCAGGAAGGTCTGTGCAATTACATTGTTTTAACTTCTAATGGTCGATTTTAATCTGTGGCTTGTCATTTTTGATCGGAAATCACAGGAGTGGGTGGGTGGGAGCTTGTTGTTGTTATTATTAGGGTGTAAGGAGTTGATATAGATAAAACTTCAAATCAAATGATCTGGACACAGGGAACCAAAAGTAGTCCGCAGAATTTGTCGATGTGTAAAAATTCCCAGATCAGTATCACGTGACCGTTTACATCCAATCAAAACGTAGAAAACGCAGTCAATTCATAAAAATTGGAATTATTTGAGATTAACATATGATTTGTAAAGATTGTCACACAATGGAAAGTTCAGTACTGAGAACCAAATGTAGAGAATATATAGTAAAATTAATTGTGTTCTGGGTCCATATGCACAAAGGATTTTAAGCCAGTGACAATAGTAAATTCTCCTGTAACACTTTAAACGGAGAACAGTTTAAAATCTCGAAACAGAGCCGACGGCCGGGCTTTAATAAGTCCACTTGATCATGTACCTTAAATGATGTCAGCCTTTAAACACACACACACACACACACACACACACACACACACATATATATATATATATATATATAGAGAGAGAGAGAGAGAGAGAGAGAGAGAGAGAGAGAGAGAGTTACTTTTCGCAAAAGATATTCTGAACTATAAACTACGATCTAATTGTAAAACCCAGTATCGCAAAAGATATTCTGAACTATAAACTACCATCTAATTGTAAAACCCAGTATCAGATAAAATAAAAGGATCCCATTTATAAATGGAAGATGTAGAAGACGACATTTTTTATATGAATATCTTATCCTTCTGAAACACTAGCAATTAATTATCATACATAGTTTTGATGTTTTTACTCGAAAATAATTTGTACTCAGAATAAACGAAATAATAATTTACTAAAGTTTCAAATAAGCCGTGACTCTTCTTTGAATAATTAGGCTAATACTTTTGTTTCCCAATAGGAACTGATTGTATAATATTCCCCTTTTCATGCACCTCTTCATTTACCTTTTTTTAATTATTGCCAGCATATGAAACAACCTTTTGAAATGGTGTTGTTGTTCGGGTTTAACGCCAATTCTTAGCGCAAGATAGGCTATACATGGCGACCAATATAGCTAATGGACGAAAAACTCGTGAAAACCACCGACCTACAAAGAGCTACTGGCAAGCTTTCTTACATATTGGCCAAGCCGGACTTGAACCCACTCGGACAGAGGTGAGATGGTAGTGATCGGTAAAGGCGAGCACTTTAGACCATTCGGCCACCCTTTGAATTAGCTTAACTGATCACATATTATCTTTATTTATATTAATTATCTTTATCATATCATTTCTAAAATTTTTAAAAGTAAGGTCAAAGTTCAGAGTGGGCAGCACCTTATCAGACGTGGATACCACCATCATATACCACGTCTGAGGGCATTGAGTAACGTGTTGCCTTAGTTCGCATTATATTTGTATATTTGAAAATTTGTATATTTGAAATATTGATATCAAATAACAATGACATTACGTCAACTTTAATCATAATTCACAATGTATGTGTATCTTTTATGAGAAGAGTCTATTATGTGTCCCTTTGACATTCAAGTACTACGAGCCTGGTGCTTAGATTACCTCACTCTTCACGGACCTTACACTGTACATATCGATTGGCAACATTATAAAGTGTTATGTTCCTACGTATTGAAAGCATGGTGTAGTAATATTTGCATGTTAAAGAAAATTATCGATAACTGTACATTTTGTTTCCCTTCATGCTATATATAGATCGGTGTTACCTTTACAGAGAGATTTACCAAAACACGTTTGAGTAGTCAATGCTAGACGGTGGGGTTATATCATATAAAGAAAAACAACAGGAAAAATAATCAGGAAGGAAAATTACCAAGAACATTCCCCGAGTACATTACATTTATCATATTTGTTTGTATGTTTCGCTCATGAGAGATCTATTAAGTATACAAGTATCAAGTGCTGTAACATCTCGTTCTTTCTTTAACTTTTTTCTGTCCTCTTGTTTGTATGTAAAAGGTCACAATGAGATTATAAGTGCAAAAGAGTCCAGACCGATTGATGAGACTAGTTCTTGCATGCATCCATTCCCCAACTCACTTAAAAGTATACTATCCATATTGGTCTCTGACGCTACTTTCAAATAAATACCTTTTTAATACTGGCTTTTGTTTATATTTATTATCTTGTTTCTTTTTATCTCATCATAACCAAAAACCACAAACACCATCACTTTCTTCATTTTATTAGAATTTCATGCGAAAATAAAAAAGTTAGGAGTTCTTTTGCTTAGTATCCATAAGAAAATAGTACTATACAATAGACAGAGATATGGTCCACACAGACCTATACTGTTTTTAAAATTTGCGGGAATGTATGTTCCTTTATTGCCTTCAACTATCGAGGTGGACAACATTATATAATTATTATAACATTATTTCAAACGGGCAGATAGGGATATATTGCTATGTATGCATGCAGAGCGCTTAATGGCGCACAATATGGTAAGAAAATCTCAAATTCTTACAGACCTTTTATATTGTACTGAAGAAATATGTGAGATCTTAAACAGAGTTTCAAAACTACCATGTGTGGTCATGTCATAAATACTGACTGAGAACTCACTTATAGTCTCTCTCTCTCTCTCTCTCTCTCTCTCTCTCTCTCTATATATATATATATATATATATATATACACACACACACACACACACACATCACGGGATTTAAATGGATGAAATGGGGACCTAATAGACAAATAGACAACAATCTCAATATAATCAGATCTCCACTGTCCTACGTGAAGGTCTGACAGTGACCACTTAGGGATCATATTCAGGCGCCAATATTGCTAAATTTATCAGGAAATCAGAGGAAGTCTTATATTTTCGCGTTTTGGAGACTGGGCAGTGTGGCTGAAGAGCAACAATGTGTACCGAACGATTTGATATACTTTAAAATTTTTCAAAGCTGCATTTCCATTGGCAAATTCAAAAGTCACCAGAACATGACCCCTAAGCGGTCGCTGTCAGGTCTTCACGTAGGACAGTGGATATTGATTTTATTCAGATGGAATGGACAATAATGGTTAGTGCACCGGCAGGTGGGAAAATCATTTGAAAGTTCAATTTTAAATCGATATTTTTCGCAGTCATCCACATACTGAAATTCGTTCACACTTCTCCTGTTAATTGCTATATTTTTCAGCAGTAACAATAACAACAGTTACTAGTACTACCGCTGCTGCTGTTGCTACGTTTACAATCTTTACCAATACGATCAACGATAAAGGTAAATATCACCACCTCCACTACCACTGCCACAACAATTTGAGAATTTACTAAATTGCTTGCTGTAATATCAATAGTATGAGTGCTAAACAGAATAAGAACGAGAATAATGCTAATATTGATAATGAGAACGACAAGGATGATATCCAGACTATAGTTGGTGCAAGTTCTGGTAATAATATGACAACGTTCATCCATGAAAATATCAAATTCTTAGCGGGAGTTATGACCCTTGTGGCAATGCTGTTCGTTCAAGACCATTAGAATTGATTGTTTACATTGGCTGATACAGTGGTATGTCTGTGCCTCTAGTTGTAATAATGCCTACAGTGGTATGTCTGTGCCTCTAGTTGTAATAATGCCTACACAGTGTTTTGTCCCTTGATGGGGGGGGGGGGCACACCGGAAGCCGATAGCTTATCATTACTAAAGGTCGAAGGCGTGTCCACAAATAAAATGGCTGTCAATGAATTACACAAGCCCATTACTCCTACAGATGACGCTTGTATTATAGGCACTTAATCGACTAGTATACGTAATGAAACTCCATGTTATTAGAATTCAATCATTTTAAATTTCTATACTCGTATTCAAATCTATATCTCTCGGTATTTGCCCAGCCATGTTGCAACTTTTAGCGTGGAGAAATCATACGAGCCGCGATATTATTTTGACCTACCTATGTTTGAAACGTGTTTCCAGTTCCGCGCCTAAAGATCTGTTTTGCTTTCAGTATTCAATGATCCTAAATAAGTTCTAGAAAAAGACTAAAGTTGGCAATTCGTTCCTGAACCTAAAACAGTTTTTATGAAATACAACAGATGCAAAAAAATTAGTTACGACCTTAACTTTAATGATAGAACCCCAAGCATGGAATGCAGCACGTCTTTTAGTGAAAATATATATGAATGTCAAGTTTGACCTATTTATATTAAACAGTACGTATCTTATAAAATATATTGGAGAATGTTTCTGAAGCCTAAATTATTGATTGACGTGCGACTTTCACTTTGAAGTTAGGACTCGATGTCGAACGCGAGAAACCTTCTAGTGAGTATATATAGTTATACCTCATCCATTAATATCAAATAGTTGTAAAGTATAGAATGGAAGTTAATATGTAATGGACAGTTCAACATGTTAAACAGTTATACTAGCTTTTAAGATCGAACCTCGAAAGCGACAAGCCTGCTAATGTGGCGCCTACAGTTTCATACTGGTGGAGAATAATAACGTCAAGGTTTTGACAATGTTTACAGCTCCTGTTATTCGGATTTTGACGCGGGATAACGTTATGCATGTCGCATCTATTTTCGAATTTGCAAACATTATAACCTTATTTTTGTGTGTTCGCTCTGGAACTGTACAGCTTGGAAAATAGAATATACTAGTCTAGTTCACGTATAGAGCTGGTGATCTTGGGGCATATTAATATGAGCATGAAAAAATCACTACACAACAAAGTACTTTGGCAGTACTGTACATGAGTTTTAACCCTGCTTGGAACGAACTATAAATCTCCAGCCTGTTTATTTTTTTGTCATTCTATATTTTCTTTTTTAATAAGTATGTATCCATATATAAAATATTGGTATCAGGGACAAACAGCGAAACTGAAGAAAGAAATTACCAAGGAAAGACTTTTTTCTCAAATGGCACGTACCCAGTTATTCCATATTAAAAAAATAACCGTGGTGTATGTGTATTACTTCTTTTGAATGAATCCAATCATTGTAATTATCTAAATAAGTGTGATGTTGATATATAATACTTTTCTTGATGTGTTTTGCTGCTCAGATGAGTATTCACTTTTTGGTGTTTCCAGTTTTTTAGTGATGAAATGTTTATCCATTTCTAATTGTTGTATTCATATAAAGTGAAAAAGGTAACTGAAATTGTCTAGTTTGTATCATTTATTTCTTGTGTACATACCACAACTATTTCTATTAGGAAAATATCAGATATCAGTAGCTTAAAAAGGAATGTTGCGACATTGTGTGTGAAGATTTACGGAACATTGTTAGCTACACGATGAAGCTTCTTAACCAGTGGTGTAGTGCTTAATACAGAAGTGAGGTAACGCGTATAACTCAGATGAGGCGATGGGGGAAACAAAGGGGTGCGCATAAAAATAAATAAGGGAACGCGCAAAAAAGTGAGGGAACGCTGTTCCCACGCGTTCCCACAGCAGTGCACCCATATTCTTAATTAAAGAATATTACTTGTGTATTTGTCAGTGAGGAAGAAATCCCTTTCTTAAAATCTCTCCATTATTCTTTATTCTTGACTCTTTGGCACGATCCCTAGATATAGTGTACATTATTAGAGGTCGTGAATCAGTACTACACTTAGCGGCAAGTTATTTCACAAACAATGTTATTTAAACGTTAATGAATACACAACACTAAAGTATCTTGTAAGTAATAGTTCAAGCATTTGTTTATTGAAGAATACCATTAATAAAATAGTACGATTCTGTACACAGGTAGAAAAATGGGTTGATCTTAGTACCCTACAATGATAAGCAATTTCCATCTATTGCATCTCTCTTTTTACCTCAGTATGAAACACACACATCCGCGCAAGTACGCGCGCGAACACATAAAGGCAAAAATGGGATCTGAGATTCTTATAATGTTCGAAATAAAGGCGGAAAGTTTATCATACATTTAAAAATTTCATTAACGGATGTATTCGCTTACCAGATGAGAGGAGTCGGAAGGCATCTTTTTTAATTTTCCACGCAAGTTAATTTTTACTTCTTACTATTTTATTTTCTCTATATCTATCCATCCGTCTTTCTGCCTAGTGCGCTCTATAAAATTTCTTAGATTTATCGACGGAAATAAATATTGATATTTTAATATCGAGAAGATATAAATCAAGTTTTAAATTTAATCTTAATTTCTCTTTACCTTTATTGCAGAGTTATTTGTCCACCGTTCGACTTAAAAGTGTGTCGTTACAGCTAGAACCAATATTTCTTCACCCGTTATTTATTGGCAGAAGCCACGTGTCGTTTGAACCACAGCCATTTTTACTTTATTACTTTATTTTCCATTTCCACCGATGAAGAATAGTCACGACAAACTTCATAACATTTGATTTTAAATCCATAAATCTGTACTGCTTCCATTTAATAACCCAAATTTCTTTAATGAAGAATATTTTCATACTATTTAGGTTTTATTCATGCTAATGACATAAATAATCCATCAAGCCATCCATTTATCAATCTGCTCATCGATCCATCGCGCCATTAATACCATAGCGATCCGTAAGAGAACACTTCGTACATAGAAATGTTTGCATGTGTACAAGAAAATGCTGGCAATAATGCACAGTTTCCTTGAAAGGGACTTATCGGCCAAATCTGACTTAGCTAAACAATAACAGCTATCATTATATGTAAACTAGCTAAATTGTCAAAGAAAATGAAAGACACGTTCTCGTATACATGTAATTTGCTTTGCGTTCACATGCTGGGATTCGCAAAAAGTGTGTATTTTCACGTGTACATTTCATTGTACACTACTTCTGGAGATGGTACAAGTTTACATATTAATCTACTGCGCATATTCGAATGCATGACAAAATTTGCTTACTTATGTAATTACACACATACTGAAATTGATGCACGTCAATGGGGATTATTTGGCGGTGTTTTCAATATCCTATAATATGGCTTCTGGAATTTATGACTTCATGAAGTTGTCTGGGAATGTTCTTGTACAAAGTTTCTATGTAGCCTGTAGTGATATATGTCGAAATTGCCTGCGATACAGCTATTAGACAATCGCTAGATTTAATTATATGCTGGGATCTGCTGATCTTGAGTTCAGTATGTCACGAATTTGTTAAAACTATTAATATCAGATTATCATGAACACTGATAATTATTCATGTTTTCATCATCACAGACATGAGGCCTTGTAAAAGTGATGCAAAGTGCGATGCCATCTGGAAAGATAAATTGGAAATCTGAGATTTTTTAAACGACAACTGGACACGAATGCCTGTTCAAAGCAATCACTCCATCGTGCGGGATACATCTTAAAATTTTAGAAATTGAGTTGGATTCAAATGTAAGCCCGCACTGACAATGATCTCATATATATATATATATATATATATATATATATATATATATATATATATATATATATATACATACACACACACACACAGGGAATGAAAGATACTTCAGTTTAGAAGATGCGCAGATATTCTGAACTGTTTACGTAAATCTAGTGGTTAAACTCTGTATTAACGAGAAAGGAAACTATTCTATCATTTAATCACTGCTATATCTAAAAGAATCAAATTGCGAAAGACTCCAAAGTTCCGTTGATCTACAAGACATCTTTTACAGCCGTCAACACTTTACTTCTTATCAAACGTATGCCTATGCTTTACATCGAAATAACTGGTCTAAAAAATAACCCGAACAGCAATTTAATATCGTTTATTGCTATATGACTTCGAAGTTTTCTCATTGGGTAATTCTTCGCTACATCGCTATAGCTCTCTGACCTGCCCACACTAGGTGTTCTAAAATTTCAACGGCTCACCTGACGTCATCTCGCTAGCTTATCTTGTCAGAGCGTACACTTCTGCTTGAGTGTGTATGTAGTTTTAATATTAGTACCCCTACCTCAGTCTGATTTTAATCAGATTGACCCCTGCCTCCTTCGTCGACGGGCAACTTATATTCATTAATGTGTCAATGGGGCAGCTGGTTGTGAATCACATTCGGCTCTATTTCAGCATAAAGTGAGAAAGTTTAAAGAGTATGTATTTTTGTCCTTGAACAAATAAAATAATCCTCTTATTTAACATAAAAATTGCCCAATTTCAGTGTAGAAACACCTGTAAAAAAAAAATGTGTTTATCTTCACACAGATTTTGGTATTACATCGTCAGCCATATTGGTTCATCTCTACATTTGTTCTTTTTTTTTTCAAAAAATTAGTAGGAACAACCAAACGGACTTTCGTGAAAGAAACATAGATCCATATTTAAAAAAGAAAATAACGATCAAGCTGGTCAAGTAAAGTGGCCAATTATTTTAGAAATGTAAATTAATTTAAACTTTCTGACAAATATAATTTGAAGTGAAAGACGGCAAAATTTCTGTTCAAATGGGCGCAAAATTTTTTAACTGCTTGTACATTACCGGTAGGAGTTGCGGATGAAACGGGTGGTTTCGTGATATACCTGAACTAAATTAACATTACAATCCACGAAAGCACTGTAAAAAGTAAGCAATTATACCAACAATGTCCGGCGTTTAGCTGGTACGGCCTAAACTGGAAGCGTGGCACACTGTCAGTGTGTATGTCTTGAGTTAAATTACACACGCTTCCTTCTAACAACATAACAAATTTCTGTTACTAACAATATTTGATGCCGACATTCGTATTTATCTACATTGACGCATGCCACTTGCGTGAGGTGTATTTTAATAGGTCATTACCTGCCCTTGCTGCTAACGATACCCATTTCCTTTTAAGACTTTCGGTTAAATTAACTGGCTTTTTGTCATCTTTCGAAACGTTTTTATTTACGAAGTTATCCTCTGGCCTTGGCACAGTTCAATAATTGCATTAATTCCGTCAAGAAAGTGCAGCTTTATCCATTTCTCCAATCAGAAATCCAAAGTCTCTTCATAACTTGGAATTTTTTGTTGAAAATAGAATAAACAATTGTATTAGGTCTTTTCTTCAATGGTCATCATTATAAAAATTAAAAAAAAACACCCCACACCCTACCCCAACTGCATCTGCAGAAATAATAATGTGTCCACATACCATGGCAGCAGATATAACCCGGAAGAATAGTTATGTCGGAAAGGAGACCACAATCATCCGTTCAACATGGAATTGTCCATCTGTCCGTCCTTCGATCTCATACACTCTTTTCAGTGATTTATTCACCGAAGCCATATTTCTTCTTAATAGAAGAAGACAGTTCGAGTATCACTTTTTTCTCCTTAATTTTATCAGAGTTATCTCCCCTTGACTTCGAAGTTTGTTTACACGTCAAATTTCTGTAATTAATGTGTTGATTGGAAACGTAATTGGTGTCGAACTTAATATAAATACGGCTTGAGTCATATTCGTTGAATCTGATTGAACTTTGACCCGTGTTTGACGTAAAGTTTGTCATCACATTTGAAACTAGGGTTCCTTTAGCTATACTGCCTTGGTAAGGATCTCGTGTCCTCTGAACTCAATTACACATCATCGTTTCAGCGTGTCCTCTGATCTCAGTTCCACTTCATCAATTGATTGTCCGTCTCGGCCGATAAAAAAGTTAATGAGAAACTCCATAATATTTAATTTCAGACAATAAATCTGAAATGTTTGTTGTTAATTTACTTTAGATAATTTATTTTTTTATAAAAAAAAATACTGTTATGATATGGACCGCTCCTGTAGCCTAGTAGTTAGAGCATCCGCATCGAAAGCGAAAGGACACGGGTTCAAACCCCAGCCAATTCATACCAAAGACTTATAAAAATGGTACTAGCAGCTACCTCGCTTGGCGTTCAGCAACATCATGCTACATGGGACATGATGCTACATGTTAGTCCGATAAATCAACCCCCCCTAAATCTGTGTTAATACTGATGGAATATCATCACGGGTGAAGGGCTGATTTATCGGTCTAGCTACATGTCTGCGGCATGATGCCCCAGTGTTAGACATGGCTATAAACTGCCAAGCTGCTGACATCGTAGCGATGTGACTGAAAATACATTAAAATTTCAAATCACACACATGCACACACAGAGACTCTTATGATTTGTGTGTTTCATTCTACCAAATGATATATCAGTAAAACACCAGTCCATCCATCCACCAACCATTCCTTTCATCCCTCCCTCCATGTCATGCCGTCCGATAATAGAAAACTTCGTAGGTTAGACAGGCACAAAGAAATATATCCATGTATAATACAATTTTAGGAAAATCTCCTTGCTTCAGTCAGAGAGACTTATGATCCAAAACTGACTTAATTAAATTAAACAAACTATCATTATATATTATTTTGGACTAAGTCTTCAACGAAATTAATTACGACACACGGGCGTTTCTGCTTTGCTATGTATTCACGTGCTGATACTTGCGTAAGGTACAAATTTTCAGAGGTGGAAATTGTAATGTAAATACATATATATGGAACCGTTGCGTGTTAACGGGGTATTACTACTGTGGTTTTCAATATCTTTTAACATGGCCTCTGGAATGTATAACTTCCAAAAGTCTCTTGAGAGTGTTGTTGTACAATGCCACAGTGTAGCCAGTAGTGATGTATGACTAAGTCGCCTGTACACCAGCTATTAAATCATGGCAGAATCGAATTATAGGACTCACGGTACTAATTCAGTTCTAATAGTAAACCTATGCAAACATCATGATATTCAAAAATTCAGTAACTTAAAATTTCTGAGTACTCATGATCAAACCTATATTTATCAGTATAGATGAAACCTGGATGTCAGCTTCTGTGTAGAGGAAAGGATATGAGTCGCGGTATTTTCTGGACCTGCACGTGTTTGAAACATGTGCTTTCAATTCCGCACCAAAGAGTCAGGTGCTAATTTTAGTAATGAGTGTTCCAAACTCTGACTGTTAAAGGACTGAAATTCCATCAAGAAAACAATGTCTCTATTTTTTCACTTACAACTAGGATAAGCTCTCAAAAGATTCTTTTTCCTAAAACATAACTTACATTATTAACCAATCCTGGTCAGCCAAACCCATATATAGTCTATTTTATGTTCACCCATTTCCAGGCTGGTTCCTATTTTTCCATATAATTAGTACCGTGTGTCCTATACAGCGTATAGGATCCAGCCGATCTTCCGATTCTGATTTCAGTGTATACCACACATTTTCGCTAATGTTAATGTCAGATTATAATGAACATTGCAAATTACCCATGCTTAGCTTCATAAGGCCTTGTGTGCGCAAAGTACATTGTCATCTTGAAAGATGAGTTGGAAATTTGAGATTTTTAAACGACAGCAAAATACCAATGCTTGTCTAAAGGACCACGCCATGGTATCTAATACGTCCAAGAAACCTGGAAGGTAGTCGGACGTTATTTCCACCACGTTCAAGGCACTTTGGTGAAAGCATTTATTTTATGTTTCCCACATTCACAACAGGTTTTTGCTAGCTGTAATAGGAAAATATTCAAAAATTTGAATCATAAAGATTTTAAACTTTGGAAATTGTGCCGGTCTTTGAATAATATCATCTTGATATGTTCTCGAAAGCAAGCCGGCCTTATAAATTAGATTCCAAATATTTTTATATTATTTATGTCTTATGTGGTGGGGGGGGGGAGAAAGATGGGGATGTGGAGTGAGAAACTTCTGCTTAGAAGATACGCAGACATTCTAATAATTGTGCAAAAACAACAACAACAATGGCAGGAAAACCCGAATCAGCTTAGGCAAAACAATGCTACATCGTAAAGAACGTAAGTTTGTTTGTTGTACGTGTTATCTTTAGCATACATCAACAATTAAGTTATGTCATACACCGATGATTTTACTGAAAACAATTCCTAAAATATAAACGTTACAGCTGCTTACTAACGTTAAATATAAGCCGTACAGATATTTACTAACGTTGAATATAAGCCGTACAGCTATTTACCTACGTTGAATATAAGCCGTTCTGCTATTTACTAACGTTGAATATTAGCCGTACAGCTATTTACTAACGTTGAATATAAGCCATACAGCTCTTGAATCACGTTGAATATAAGCCGTAGAACTCTTGACTAACGTTGAATATAAGCCGTACAACTATTTACTAACGTTGAATATAATCCGTACAGCTCTTTACTAACGTTGAATATAAGCTTTACAGCTGTTTACTAATGTTGAATATAAACCATACAGCTCTTGACTAACGTTGAATATAAGCCGTATAGCTCTTTACTAACGTTGATTTTGTGCCGTGGCTCAGTTTGGAATAATAGTGGTAGTACTTTCGTTTTCCAGTATGATTCGACCAGTGTAGTCCCCCTTATCATATTATTTTAATTTTGTTTTATTAATAGATTTTTATAATTATGATATACATGACATCGGGGACGAGTGCCACTTTTTATTCGGTTGTTCCAAATTTGACAAAGAAAATATTCCAAAACCGTTCTTTTACCGTAAATCTTCTATCGCAAAGTTACAGACCTTATTTGCTACCACTTTTGCAAAATCTTCCCAAATTTGCTACTCTGACAACGAATTCAATAATATCATAAACTTTGTTCTATTGGTGGAAGTGGAAATACTTCATAAGATATTCTATTTTTTTCTGTTTTAAAATTTGTGTAGAATCCAGGAGAGTCATTGTATTCTCCCATTACAATGTTATATTCATGTACCAAAATGGTCCTATATTACCTCCGAAACCTTGTTCTTGCTATGATTGTACTTTTTTTTTTTACCAGTGATGTGTTTTATATCTACATGGGTTAGTGAAGTCGCCTTCTCAATTTGATAACAGTTGTGGCATTCCCTATGTGTGGCATGGGATTTGCTGTCTTTAAATGAAAGTTTTCCTGTAGTAGCATTTTATCTATAATATACCATCTATTTTTCCATTGCACATTAGAGAATTGTAAGGTCAGTACCTGGATAGTATGTTCCTAAATACCACGTACGAACACGTGGAACTTCACATAGTGAAGTCACATATTTTTGTGAAAAGTAAGGTCAAAGTTCAGAGTGGACAGTACCTAATCAGACGCGGATATAACCAGATACCACGTCAGAAGGCATGGAGTCCCTGCCATTGTGATGCTTTAGTTTTGTAGGGAGTTTAGTAAGTTTCACTTTGGAGTCGGTACTCCACACCTGGCACTTACATTGCCTCGCTCTTTACGGACCTCACAACGAGTATACTATTTACAATTCTATATAACGTGCTATTTTCCGACATGTCGATACTGCGGTGCAGTAATATTTGCATACAGTGTAAGATCGAGTACTGCACAAGTTACTTACCTTCATGCTATGTATAGATCTCTAGTGATTTTGATTAGAGAGCTATAACCACTTTTAAGGGTACTATCGACAGAAAAAAATAAAAACAAACAGAAAGAAGAATGCGAAGAACAAGTCCTGAGTTTATTACATTCATGATGTTTACGTCTATTCCTTTCGCACATGAGCGATCTGTTAAAGTACACATTACTTCGGTCATTGGGGTCCCCGAGTGGCCTAGTGGTCTAAAGCGTTCACCGTTCCGGATCATTGCCATCTCACCTCTGTCTGCGTGGGTTCGAGTCACAGGCTCGCCTAACTTGCGTACATGAGAAAGCTTGCCAGTAGCTTCTCGTGGGTCGGTGGTTCTTCAGGGGTTTTCCAGGGTTCTTTCTCCACCAGTTATACTGGCTGCCATGATTAGTCTATCGTGTGCTGGAAAATGGCGTTAAACACTACAAAAACAACAACAACAACAACAACCTCGGTCCATTGTTTCTTTCGTGTCTGCAAGTGGATGAGTCCAGATCGAATAGTGGACTAGTTTTTGCTTGCTGCTTTCTCTTCATACCTCCCCCGCCCCCCGCACCTCTTTAAAAAATATTTTCATGATCTGTACCACTACTTTCAAATAAATATTTTTAATATTGGCATTTTCAGCTTTCTTTGTTGTTTTGTATTATTATTACTATTATTATTATTATTATTAAATAGATTCGAAAACGGACAGTTCCATTTATTTTAGTCACACGATTAACACCCGACATTATCGCATATGTAAAAAACATGATGTCCACTAATTAGTAATAAAATCCTAGAACAATAACGAGAGAGAGAGAGAGAGGTGTGTGTGTGTGTGTGTGTGTGTGTG